>CM012454.1:27395601-27568101 GCA_003999625.1 Oryzias javanicus
TTACTCCACAATAATTAGAATCTCAGATTACAGATCAGGATCAATGATTTATCACAATAATCTAGAATCTCAAGATTTACAGATCAGGATCACTGATTTACTCCACAATAATATAGAATCTCAGATCACAGATCAGGATCACTGATTTACTCCACAATAATCTAGAATCTCAGATCACAGATCAGGATCACTGATTTACTCCACAATATATAGAATCTCAGATTATCAGATCAGGATCACTGGGTTTTACTCACAATAATCTAGAATATCAGATTACAGATCAGGATCACTGATTTACTCCACAATAATCTAGAATCTCAGATTACAGATCAGGATCACTGATTTACTCCACAATAATCTAGAATCTCAGATTACAGATCAGGATCACTGATTTACTCCACAATAATCTAGAATCTCAGATTATAGATCAGGATCACTGATTTACTCCACATAATCTAGAATCTCAGATCACAGATCAGGATCACTGATTTACTCCACAATATATTAGAATCTCAGATCACAGATCAGGATCACTGATTTACTCCACATAATCTAGAATCTCAGATTATAGATCAGGATCACTGATTTACTCCACAATAATCTAGAATCATCTCAGATTTACAGATCAGGATCATGATTTACTCCACAATAATCTAGAATCTCAGATCACAGATCAGGATCACTGATTTACTCCACAATTAATCTAGATCTCAGATTACAGATCAGGATCACTGATTTACTCCACATAATCTAGAATCTCAGATTCAGATCAGGATCACTGATTTACTCCACAATAATCTAGAATCTCAGATACAGATCAGGATCATGATTTACTCACATAATATGAATCTCAGATTACAGATCAGGATCACTGATTTACTCCACAATAATCTAGAATCAATCTTCAATTACGGATCAGGATCACTGATTTACTCCACAATAATCTAGAATATCAGATTATAGATCAGGATCACTGATTTACTCCACAATATTAGAATCTCAGATCACAGATCAGGATCACTGATTTACTCCACAATAATCTAGAATCTCAGATTATAGATCAGGATCACTGATTTACTCCACAATAATCTAGAATCTCAGATTACAGATCAGGATCACTGATTTACTCCACAATAATATAGAATCTCAGATTACAGATCAGGATCACTGATTTACTCCACAATAATCTAGAATCAATCTCAGATTTGGATCAGGATCACTATTTACTCCACAATAATCTAGAATCTCAGATTACAGATCAGGATCACTGATTCACTCCACAATAGTCTAGAATCTCAGATTATAGATCAGGATCACTGATTTACTCCACAATAATCTAGAATCTCAGATTACAAATCAGAATCACTGATTTTACTCCACAATTCTCCAGAATCTCAGATCAAACAGATCAGGATCACTGATTTACTCCACAATAATCTAGAATCTCAGATTATAGATCAGGATCACTGATTTACTCCACAATAATCTAGAATCTCAGATTATAGATCAGGATCACTGATTTACTCCACAATAATCTAGAATCTCAGATTACAGATCAGGATCACTGATTTACTCCACAATAATCTAGAATCTCAGATTATAGATCAGGATCACTGATTTACTCCACAATAATCTAGAATCTCAGATTACAGATCAGGATCACTGATTTACTCCACAATAATCTAGAATCTCAGATTACAGATCAGGATCACTGATTTACTCCACAATAATCTAGAATCTCAGATTACAGATCAGAATCACTGACTTACTCCACAATAATCTAGAATCTCAGATTACAGATCATGATCACTGATTTACTCCACAATAATCTAGAATCTCAGATTATAGATCAGGATCACTGATTTACTCCACAATAATCTAGAATCTCAGATTACAGATCAGGATCACTGATTTACTCCACAATAATCTAGAATCTCAGATTACAGATCAGGATCACTGATTTACTCCACAATAATCTAGAATCTCAGATTACAGATCAGGATCACTGATTTACTCCACAATAATCTAGAATCTCAGATTACAGATCAGGATCAATGATTTACTCCACAATAATCTAGAATCTCAGATTACAGATCAGGATCACTGATTTACTCCACAATAATCTAGAATCTCAGATTATAGATCAGGATCCAAAAAATGATTTTACTCCACATAATCTAGAATCTCAGATTACAGATCAGGATCACTGATTTACTCCACAATAATATAGAATCTCAGATTACAGATCAGGATCAATGATTTACTCCACAATAATATAGAATCTCAGATTACAGATCAGGATCACTGATTTACTCCACAATAATATAGAATCTCAGATCACAGATCAGGATCAATGATTTACTCCACAATAATCTAGAATCTCAGATTATAGATCAGGATCACTGATTTACTCCACAATAATCTAGAATCTCAGATTACAGATCAGGATCACTGATTTACTCCACAATAATCTAGAATATCAGATTACAGATCAGGATCACTGATTTACTCCACATAATCTAGAATTCAGATTACAGATCAGGATCACTGATTTACTCCACAATAATCTAGAATCTCAGATTATAGATCAGGATCAATGATTTACTCACAATAATCTAGAATCTCAGATCACAGATCAGGATCACTGTTTACTCCACAATAATCTATAATATCAGATTACAGATCAGGATCACTGATTTACTCCACAATAATCTAGAATCTCAGATTATAGATCAGGATCAATGATTTACTCCACAATAATCTAGAATCTCAGATTACAGATCAGGATCACTGATTTACTCCACAATATATAGAATCTCAGATCACAGATCAGGATCAATGATTTACTCCACAATAATCTAGAATCTCAGATCACAGATCAGGATCACTGATTTACTCCACAATAATCTAGAATCTCAGATTACAGATCAGGATCACTGGTTTACTCCACAATAATCTAGAATATCAGATTACAGATCAGGATCACTGATTTACTCCACAATAATCTAGAATCTCAGATTACAGATCAGGATCACTGATTTACTCCACAATAATCTAGAATCTCAGATTACAGATCAGGATCACTGATTTACTCCACAATAATCTAGAATCTCAGATTATAGATCAGGATCACTGATTTACTCCACAATAATCTAGAATCTCAGATCACAGATCAGGATCACTGATTTACTCCACAATAATATAGAATCTCAGATCACAGATCAGGATCACTGATTTACTCCACAATAATCTAGAATCTCAGATTACAGATCAGGATCACTGATTTACTCCACAATAATCTAGAATCAATCTCAGATTACAGATCAGGATCACTGATTTACTCCACAATAATCTAGAATCTCAGATCACAGATCAGGATCACTGATTTACTCCACAATAATCTAGAATCTCAGATTACAGATCAGATCACTGATTTACTCCACAATAATCTAGAATCTCAGATTACAGATCAGGATCACTGATTTACTCCACAATAATCTAGAATCTCAGATTACAGATCAGGATCACTGATTTACTCCACAATAATATAGAATCTCAGATTACAGATCAGGATCACTGATTTACTCCACAATAATCTAGAATCAATCTCAGATTACGGATCAGGATCACTAATTTACTCCACAATAATCTAGAATATCAGATTATAGATCAGGATCACTGATTTACTCCACAATAATCTAGAATCTCAGATCACAGATCAGGATCACTGATTTACTCCACAATAATCTAGAATCTCAGATTATAGATCAGGATCACTGATTTACTCCACAATAATCTAGAATCTCAGATTACAGATCAGGATCACTGATTTACTCCACAATAATATAGAATCTCAGATTACAGATCAGGATCACTGATTTACTCCACAATAATCTAGAATCAATCTCAGATTATGGATCAGGATCACTAATTTACTCCACAATAATCTAGAATCTCAGATCACAGATCAGGATCACTGATTCACTCCACAATAGTCTAGAATCTCAGATTATAGATCAGGATCACTGATTTACTCCACAATAATCTAGAATCTCAGATTACAAATCAGAATCACTGATTTACTCCACAATAATCTAGAATCTCAGATCACAGATCAGGATCACTGATTTACTCCACAATAATCTAGAATCTCAGATTATAGATCAGGATCACTGATTTACTCCACAATAATCTAGAATCTCAGATTATAGATCAGGATCACTGATTTACTCCACAATAATCTAGAATCTCAGATTACAGATCAGGATCACTGATTTACTCCACAATAATCTAGAATCTCAGATTATAGATCAGGATCACTGATTTACTCCACAATAATCTAGAATCTCAGATTACAGATCAGGATCACTGATTTACTCCACAATAATCTAGAATCTCAGATTACAGATCAGGATCACTGAATTACTCCACAATAATCTAGAATCTCAGATTACAGATCAGAATCACTGACTTACTCCACAATAATCTAGAATCTCAGATTACAGATCATGATCACTGATTTACTCCACAATAATCTAGAATCTCAGATTATAGATCAGGATCACTGATTTACTCCACAATAATCTAGAATCTCAGATTACAGATCAGGATCACTGATTTACTCCACAATAATCTAGAATCTCAGATTACAGATCAGGATCACTGATTTACTCCACAATAATCTAGAATCTCAGATTACAGATCAGGATCACTGATTTACTCCACAATAATCTAGAATCTCAGATTACAGATCAGGATCAATGATTTACTCCACAATAATCTAGAATCTCAGATTACAGATCAGGATCACTGATTTACTCCACAATAATCTAGAATCTCAGATTATAGATCAGGATCAATGATTTACTCCACAATAATCTAGAATCTCAGATTACAGATCAGGATCACTGATTTACTCCACAATAATATAGAATCTCAGATCACAGATCAGGATCAATGATTTACTCCACAATAATATAGAATCTCAGATTACAGATCAGGATCACTGATTTACTCCACAATAATCTAGAATATCAGATTACAGATCAGGATCACTGATTTACTCCACAATAATCTAGAATCTCAGATTATAGATCAGGATCAATGATTTACTCCACAATAATCTAGAATCTCAGATCACAGATCAGGATCACTGATTTACTCCACAATAATATAGAATCTCAGATCACAGATCAGGATCAATGATTTACTCCACAATAATCTAGAATCTCAGATTATAGATCAGGATCACTGATTTACTCCACAATAATCTAGAATCTCAGATTACAGATCAGGATCACTGATTTACTCCACAATAATCTAGAATATCAGATTACAGATCAGGATCACTGATTTACTCCACAATAATCTAGAATCTCAGATTATAGATCAGGATCACTGATTTACTCCACAATAATCTAGAATCTCAGATTACAGATCAGGATCACTGATTTACTCCACAATAATCTAGAATCTC
Source organism: Oryzias javanicus (assembly GCA_003999625.1). Lineage (NCBI taxonomy): Eukaryota > Metazoa > Chordata > Actinopteri > Beloniformes > Adrianichthyidae > Oryzias > Oryzias javanicus. The sequence goes on from CM012454.1 coordinate 27,401,078, forward strand.
AGATTATAGATCAGGATCAATGATTTACTCCACAATAATCTAGAATCTCAGATCACAGATCAGGATCACTGATTTACTCCACAATAATCTAGAATCTCAGATTATAGATCAGGATCACTGGTTTACTCCACAATAATCTATAATATCAGATTACAGATCAGGATCACTGATTTACTCCACAATAATCTAGAATCTCAGATTATAGATCAGGATCAATGATTTACTCCACAATAATCTAGAATCTCAGATTACAGATCAGGATCACTGATTTACTCCACAATAATATAGAATCTCAGATCACAGATCAGGATCAATGATTTACTCCACAATAATCTAGAATCTCAGATCACAGATCAGGATCACTGATTTACTCCACAATAATCTAGAATCTCAGATTACAGATCAGGATCACTGGTTTACTCCACAATAATCTAGAATATCAGATTACAGATCAGGATCACTGATTTACTCCACAATAATCTAGAATCTCAGATTACAGATCAGGATCACTGATTTACTCCACAATAATCTAGAATCTCAGATTACAGATCAGGATCACTGATTTACTCCACAATAATCTAGAATCTCAGATTATAGATCAGGATCACTGATTTACTCCACAATAATCTAGAATCTCAGATCACAGATCAGGATCACTGATTTACTCCACAATAATATAGAATCTCAGATCACAGATCAGGATCACTGATTTACTCCACAATAATCTGGAATCTCAGATTACAGATCAGGATCACTGATTTACTCCACAATAATCTAGAATCAATCTCAGATTACAGATCAGGATCACTGATTTACTCCACAATAATCTAGAATCTCAGATCACAGATCAGGATCACTGATTTACTCCACAATAATCTAGAATCTCAGATTACAGATCAAGATCACTGATTTACTCCACAATAATCTAGAATCTCAGATTACAGATCAGGATCACTGATTTACTCCACAATAATCTAGAATCTCAGATTACAGATCAGGATCACTGATTTACTCCACAATAATATAGAATCTCAGATTACAGATCAGGATCACTGATTTACTCCACAATAATCTAGAATCAATCTCAGATTACGGATCAGGATCACTAATTTACTCCACAATAATCTAGAATCTCAGATCACAGATCAGGATCACTGATTCACTCCACAATAGTCTAGAATCTCAGATTATAGATCAGGATCACTGATTTACTCCACAATAATCTAGAATCTCAGATTACAAATCAGAATCACTGATTTACTCCACAATAATCTAGAATCTCAGATCACAGATCAGGATCACTGATTTACTCCACAATAATCTAGAATCTCAGATTATAGATCAGGATCACTGATTTACTCCACAATAATCTAGAATCTCAGATTATAGATCAGGATCACTGATTTACTCCACAATAATCTAGAATCTCAGATTATAGATCAGAATCACTGACTTACTCCACAATAATCTAGAATCTCAGATTACAGATCAGGATCACTGATTTACTCCACAATAATCTAGAATCTCAGATTACAGATCAGGATCACTGATTTACTCCACAATAATCTAGAATCTCAGATTATAGATCAGGATCACTGATTTACTCCACAATAATCTAGAATCTCAGATTACAGATCAGGATCACTGATTTACTCCACAATAATCTAGAATCTCAGATTACAGATCAGGATCACTGATTTACTCCACAATAATCTAGAATCTCAGATTACAGATCAGAATCACTGACTTACTCCACAATAATCTAGAATCTCAGATTACAGATCATGATCACTGATTTACTCCACAATAATCTAGAATCTCAGATTATAGATCAGGATCACTGATTTACTCCACAATAATCTAGAATCTCAGATTATAGATCAGGATCACTGATTTACTCCACAATAATCTAGAATCTCAGATTACAGATCAGGATCACTGATTTACTCCACAATAATCTAGAATCTCAGATTACAGATCAGGATCACTGATTTACTCCACAATAATCTAGAATCTCAGATTACAGATCAGGATCACTGATTTACTCCACAATAATCTAGAATCTCAGATTACAGATCAGGATCAATGATTTACTCCACAATAATCTAGAATCTCAGATTACAGATCAGGATCACTGATTTACTCCACAATAATCTAGAATCTCAGATTATAGATCAGGATCACTGATTTACTCCACAATAATCTAGAATCTCAGATTATAGATCAGGATCACTGATTTACTCCACAATAATCTAGAATCTCAGATTATAGATCAGGATCACTGATTTACTCCACAATAATCTAGAATCTCAGATTACAGATCAGGATCACTGATTTACTCCACAATAATCTAGAATCTCAGATTACAGATCAGGATCACTGATTTACTCCACAATAATCTAGAATCTCAGATTACAGATCAGGATCACTGATTTACTCCACAATAATATAGAATCTCAGATCACAGATCAGGATCAATGATTTACTCCACAATAATCTAGAATCTCAGATTATAGATCAGGATCACTGATTTACTCCACAATAATCTAGAATCTCAGATTACAGATCAGGATCACTGATTTACTCCACAATAATCTAGAATATCAGATTACAGATCAGGATCACTGATTTACTCCACAATAATCTAGAATCTCAGATTATAGATCAGGATCACTGATTTACTCCACAATAATCTAGAATCTCAGATTACAGATCAGGATCACTGATTTACTCCACAATAATCTAGAATATCAGATTATAGATCAGGATCAATGATTTACTCCACAATAATCTAGAATCTCAGATCACAGATCAGGATCACTGATTTACTCCACAATAATCTAGAATCTCAGATTATAGATCAGGATCACTGGTTTACTCCACAATAATCTATAATATCAGATTACAGATCAGGATCACTGATTTACTCCACAATAATCTAGAATCTCAGATTATAGATCAGGATCAATGATTTACTCCACAATAATCTAGAATCTCAGATTACAGATCAGGATCACTGATTTACTCCACAATAATCTAGAATCTCAGATTACAGATCAGGATCACTGATTTACTCCACAATAATCTAGAATCTCAGATTACAGATCAGGATCACTGATTTACTCCACAATAATCTAGAATCTCAGATTACAGATCAGGATCACTGATTTACTCCACAATAATCTAGAATCTCAGATTATAGATCAGGATCACTGATTTACTCCACAATAATCTAGAATCTCAGATCACAGATCAGGATCACTGATTTACTCCACAATAATATAGAATCTCAGATCACAGATCAGGATCACTGATTTACTCCACAATAATCTAGAATCTCAGATTACAGATCAGGATCACTGATTTACTCCACAATAATCTAGAATCAATCTCAGATTACAGATCAGGATCACTGATTTACTCCACAATAATCTAGAATCTCAGATCACAGATCAGGATCACTGATTCACTCCACAATAATCTAGAATCTCAGATTACAGATCAAGATCACTGATTTACTCCACAATAATCTAGAATCTCAGATTACAGATCAGGATCACTGATTTACTCCACAATAATCTAGAATCTCAGATCACAGATCAGGATCAATGATTTACTCCACAATAATCTAGAATCTCAGATCACAGATCAGGATCACTGATTCACTCCACAATAATCTAGAATCTCAGATTACAGATCAAGATCACTGATTTACTCCACAATAATCTAGAATCTCAGATTATAGATCAAGATCACTGATTTACTCCACAATAATCTAGAATCTCAGATTACAGATCAGGATCACTGATTTACTCCACAGCTGTTCCTCATGTCTGTCGTCTATAAATGAATTTCTGGATGAAAGATCTGGTAATCCTGATCAGAGTAAATCCACCTGAATCACAGTGGAGAAATGAAACAATTCTAAATGCAGCTCTATAGAACCGTCTGTTGTTATGAATGACTGATCTATAATGTAGAATCATTCTCGTTCATGTTTCATATATCTATAAAAGAGAGAAGAGTTTGACTCTGAGGAAACATCTGATGATGTTTTATCAGATCTGTGTTTATAGAGGTGAATCCCTGTCAGTAGAGGGCGCTGGATCCTCGTATGATGAGGAGAGAACTGATGTCAAAACAGAAGAAAACATTCACACATGATCAGTACAGATCAGGTAGATCCTGTCTGATGTTGTATATGATCAGTACAGATCAGGTAGATCCTGTCTGATGTTATACATGATCAGTACAGATCAGGTAGATCCTGTCTGATGCTGTACATGATCAGTACAGATCAGGTAGATCCTGTCTGATGTTGTATATGATCAGTACACATCAGGTAGATCAGATAGATCCTGTCTGATGTTGTATATGATCAGTACAGATCAGGTAGATCCTGTCTGATGTTATACATGATCAGTACAGATCAGGTAGATCCTGTCTGATGCTGTACATGATCAGTACAGATCAGGTAGATTCTGTCTGATGTTGTATATGATCAGTACAGATCAGGTAGATTCTGTCTGATGTTGTATATGATCAGTACAGATCGTGATGTTCTGATCTGTAACTTTTTCATTATTCATCAACATTTAATAAACATTTACATCATTATAAACATTCTCAGATGTCATTATTGTTTCAAACATCTGCAGATAAACTGATGATGAAACGTTTCATCAGAAGTAAACATGTTATTGATTATGCAGAGATCCAGTTTGACCCAACAGAACCTTCATGTTCTGACTGCAGTTCATTTTCTGTTCTATAAGTTCATGCTGTAGATCCACTTCCTGTTCTAACACAGTCACTTCCTGTCTGAACTTTGTGAGTCTGATGGACTTTATTCTGATCAAATTCAAAATCAAATCCTGTATATTTCATATATAGTTTCATCAGAAAATAATCAACCTAAAATAAAATAAAGTTTATTAAAAGATCAAATTAAAGCAGAATTCTACTAATCAGAAACAAAATGGAAGACTCTGAATATTCTGATAATTTCTGATAGTTTATTTTAGTGTTTCTCCCAACATTTAGTTCAACCTCCACAACATCCAGACACAACCTGGTGTCAGATTCATGATTTTAAACATCTTTCATCCTCTTTTGGACACAAACCCTTTGATGAAGTACAAATCTCTATAATGAATCATTATTAATGTGTTTTATCAGAAGTTTTATCCAAACTTTTCCAGTTCATTTTTCCGGTTCATCATAGTTTATTTAACTAATAATCTTCATTTCATTTCTTTGTTGAACATGTCAAACATTCTGTAAATCCATTTTAAATGTAATTGTTCTTGTGTTTCTGTTTGAATAAAGATTTGTGAGGAGAATCTCATTATGTACTGATGAAAAGAGTCTGAACCAAATCAAATTCAAATGTTTTTATTTGTCACATACATATATATACATACACAGTATAATATGCAGTGAAATGTATTACACAACTGTCCAACAGTATTCTAGTGAAAGATATTTACAGTAAAAATATAAGAATATAAATCATAGAGGTAAGATAAAATAAAGCAAAATAAATTAATAAAAATCCAGCTGCTTCAGCTCACAGAAAGAAGTCTCTTTTTCAGGGTGGTGGTGGTGGTGGTGGTCCAGGGAACCAGTGTTAGGACTTCTGGTTGAGGAGTAGAACGACCTGCAGGAAGAAGCTCTTCTCATCCTCTCTGTGTTGCTTTCAGGGACCGTAAACGTTTCCTTTTCGTTTCTTTCCAGGTCTTTTCAGGTCTTTCCAGGTCTTTCCGGGTCTTGTGCGCTCTGGTTCAGCGCCACTTGTTGTAGGTGGTCTGGTCCAGATGGTGCGTTCAGCTGATTTGCACCATCCTCTGGAGAACTTTCCTGTCCTGTTTAGTGTCTCCAACCTATGTGGAGTTTCTTCATCTCTATTCTCTATTTCTTCATCTCATTGATTTTTTCTCTTCCTCGAGGTGGAAGGTAAAGACTTTCACATACTTAAATGACCTTATAGAGGTCATGAATGCAGCTGGTGATGACATCATCACAGCAGAGTCTGTATCTGGTGAATCAGTGCTGATAATCACATATATGTAGGAGAACATACGTGTCCAGACAGATGAGAGTATCTGTCCATGATTGATTGACAGAACTCTGAGAGTATTTCAGTTCCTAAAGTAACTAAAGTGATTTACAGTAATATTTATGTTTTCATTTGAACAATTCTGTAAACAGCTGTAAGTAAACAGTGTAGAGAGTACAGTCTGTGTTTAAACTGAATACTAGTTTACAGAATACCATGTATGATACATACAATAATAAATAATACTGTGTTTACATGATATTAGGAAATATTACCAGAGTATTCAGTCTGAAGGAAATCTATTGACTTGATCATCAATGTCATGACTTGTTATTATGAAAACACTTTCAATGACATGAAACTTGATTTTGAAGCATGAATTAACCATCATGAACAACTGACTTGTATTTTGAGAGTGACTCGGGTCTGCAGGTCATCATCATGTCTTGTAGAGTTTTAGAAACACCTGAGCTGTAGAACTTTAACTACATGATGGAGAAAACTGGAACTGGATGAAGTTATCGTTATCGTCCAATCAGAGAAGCAGCTGCTGATGACTCATCAGTATCTGGGTAAACAGCTGTTCATCTGGATCAGTTCAGACATGACTGCTCTGCATCGCCCCCTGCTGGAGAGACTGAACCAGACCTGGAGATTCTCTTCTCTTTCACTTCTACTTCCTCTCCGACAGGTTCTGGTGGTTCTGGAGGTTCTGGTGTCATGTGACCTCCAGCTGACTCTGGAAAGTCCCAAACTTTTGTCTAACAGCCAATCAGAGAGCAGATCCTGACGTGTCATCAGGCTCCAGGTAGTTCACCTGAAAGTATTCTGATTACTTTAGTCAGTAAAGTTACTGATCTTTACAGGATAATCCAGAACCAGAAGAACTTTATAAACTTAACTGAACTGGAAACTAACTGATGTTTTAGGAAAATTAAATGATTTTGTTTCAAATTCAGAATTTCTCTGATTCTCTACATCAGTTTTCTGTCTGAATTAATCTATGGTTGAAAGATCTTAAACTCTAAAGATATTTGATTGATTAATCCTAACTGATCAGCATGAATCCTGTCTGTGATTGGCTGATGAGTGGATCCCTTTGATCTGAGTTCAGAACATGAAACAGATTCTAAAATAGTTTAAATGAAATAAGATAATAATCAGTTTTATGAAGGTCTGATCCACATGCAAGTTAAGAGATTTGAAACAAGATTTCATTTGTAAATATTTCTCTTTTTCATTTCAAGTTTAGAAAGTTCTAATTTCAAATTGAACATTTTTTTACAATTTGGAGAGAAATGAATTCAGAATGATGATTTAGTTCTGGTTTAAAATAAATAAACGTGAATCTTTTCATGTTCAGATTTTGTTTTTATTAAAAATAATCTCCAACAACCAATCAGAACTCATCATCTGATGACTCATCAGTTGCTAGGAGACCAGTGTTCATCCAGCAGAGATGATAGACTGCAGCGCCCTCTGCTGGAGACAGATCTGAACTGAAGAAGATTCATGAAGAATTCTCTGGAACAGATGAAGATCAGAGAGTTCTCTATGAAGATCTGGACAGAAACCTCTGAGTGAAGGACAGGATCACAGGAGATTCTGGAAGATAGATACTCTGATCTGCTGATCCTCTGATCTGATGATCCTCTGATCTCCTGCAGGATCACAGGAGATTCTGGAAGATAGATCCTCTGATCTCCTGCAGATCCCCTGATCTGCTGCTGATTCTCTGATCTGCTGATCCTCTGATATACTGCAGGATCAGCTCTGAGATCATCATAAAGATCTGATCTTCTCTCAGAAGAACCAATCAGAGAGCAGCTTTCATGACAGAACAGATTTATTGACTGAAGGAGGATTAGATGATCTTCATCAGGAGGATCAGGTGATCATGGAGGTTCAGGTGGAGTGCAGGTGAACACAGGTGAGCTGAAGGGGAGGAGTCAGTCTGGTGAAGAAGTCTCTGTCTGCTCGACTGAAACGCCTCAGATCTGAGGAGAGAGAGAATCTAGAAGATCCTGATCCCAGGATCTGATGAAGATCACTGTTAGTGTGTTACCTGATGCTCTGGAGGGGGCGTGTCTCCTGCAGGTCAGACAGACAGGTCGTCTCACAGCCTCACTGCTGCACATGCTCAGTAGGAAGAGGAGGAGGGGCTCCTCAGAGTCACACACCTGAAGACAAACACCTGAGTGAGTCCAGAACCTGAGTCCAGAACCTGAGTCCAGAACAGAACCCAGTCTGGATCTGGGTTCTGATGGGAAACCAGAGAACCCCATACCATCACACTCCCACCTCCATGCATGACAGTCTCATCAGAGTTAATCTAGTAGTTCTGGTTCTATAGAGTTTCTCAGAGTTCTTCCATTGATCCTCCTGATCAGGTAAACGATGACATCATCAGTCATGTGATCTCTGAGTGGATGTTACACATGAGAGTTTCAGATCGACAGAGATAAATCTATATTATTGATCTGTTGAGATTAAATCAATTCTAATCAATGAATGGATTATATTGATCCTGATGTTCAGTAATGGATCAGAATCATTCAGAACTCTAACATAGATCCAGTACAGACAGAATCTCTAGACTAGAATGTAGGAGAACAGTGAAATAAATCAGATGATTTTATCATCAATAATTCTTCTGTTGATGGTTTTAATACTTCTATCTACAACATTATACCACAAGTATCACAGAGTAACTGATTACTTTATACTTGTAGTAACTGAGTTTCTAACTCAGTTTGTAGACAATGTAACTAGTAACTTATAATAAAATAATAAGATTCCTCCTCTGGTCTGGACCAAACTTCACCTGTTGGATCCAGGTACAGGTGAACAGGTGAGTGTCAGCCCCCGACTCTGAATAGAATCATAATCATGGTTCCAGGTGAAGAACACGTCTTTACCTGCTGGATAACTGAGGTACTCACCAGACTCCGCCCACGAGGGAGAACTCTGAGGTGACCTTTGACCTTCAGCCACCTTTGAAGCCCCTCCCACTGAAAATCAGCCAATCCCAGCAGAGTCTGAACCCCGACACCAGAGACCCAAACGTGAGCTTCTCCGGTACCGTCATCAATCACCAACCTGATCAATCAGAGGAAGTGATCAATGATCAAACCTGATCAGAACTAACGGACATGATCAATAACAGATCTGATCAATAATTGATCTGATGGATCATACAGAGAAAGGTTCTGGATGGTTTCTGGTTCTTACTTTGCTCTGGACCTGAACACAGCAGAAGAAGATCCACACTGAGAACTGCAGACCTGAAACACAGATTTACAGACTATCATGAACGCACCGTCTGAACATTTACAGAAGAACCTGAAGGGGGCGCTGTAGTAGAACAGACACTGACAGATCAAGAACAGATGAGTTTTCGGTTTCAGAAAGAGAGATAACTCAAACCCGTGAAAGTGGGTTAAATCAAGCCCGTTTCAAGAAGCGGGTTAAGCTGAACTCAGAATCAATCACCATGGCAACTGAGTCTGTGAACGAAACCTGGTCTGGAGCAGGTTTTCTTCAGGAAACTTAGAGTTCTCTGCGGTCTCCGCCCCTTTTTAAAGTGAAAGATGTTCAAATCTGAGTTCTTCATTAATATCTAGAGAACATTCACATTAGAGACGTCACGTTTCCACCAGCAGAAACCAAAATGACATGTCCATTCATAGAGGATCATGTAGAGAGGAGGCGGGATTAATCTAAAGGAAATGTTATTTATGTCTGGAGAGGATTTGAGGACACGAGTCTATTGATGCAGTTTCTACCATTCAGTTTTATTTGAGAGACATTATAAATAGTGAGTTATTCCAGGGATTTGTTATTAATAATGAGTTTTATTTTCATCATTTGAAACCCTTAAAAATCGAAATCATTAAATCTCAAACCCGAGAAGGCGTGTCAACCTGCGTGTCATGACCTGTCATAAATGTCAGCTCAGTTGTCAGTAACTCTTCTTCCACTGTAGAATCTAGAGTTCAAAATCTAGATAGGGAAGTGTTTTTATGCTTAGAAAAAAACCCTTTTCACTGAATATTTTTTAAGTCTTGAGAATTACATTTAAATAAATGCTTATTTTTAACATATCTCAGACAGCTACAGTGTTTCTTTTTATTGTGCAGTGATATCCGTGTGTGTATGTGGTGGTGGTGGTGGTGGTGAGGGGTAAGGAAAACAGAGATGACTGGTTAAATTATGAACAGATCAAGAACCATTCCTTACTTTACAAGTGACTAAATAACCTTCCTGATATTATTTATTCGTTATTTGAAATGATTCAAATGTAGACGTATGCATTAACTCTGCAGATGTTTTCTCTCTGTTTTATCGCTGCAGCTGAGTTGCTTTTCTGGTGGAAAATGTTCTTGTAGTCTCATATGATAGGAACTTATCAATTTCTGTCACTGGAAGTCTCAGTTGTTTGTTCCCGTTGCCATGGTGAATCCTGCTGTCTTTGCTCCATTGATCAGGGCTTTTGTGTGCTGAGCCCCTCCTGTTCACTCTGCTTGGTGCGACCCCCCAGTTTCCATATAGTCAAGTTTACAGACGACACAGCGGTAGAAGGACACGTCAGCAACAACGATGAGTCTGGTGGAGATGTTGGTGCAGAGAACAACCTCTGCATCTACGTGAAGAAGACCAAGGAGATGGTGGTGGATTTCAGGAAGAGCAGACCCCCACCCCTTCACACCTGTATCCACTCACCTGTATTCTCTCACCTGTATTCTCTCACCTGTATTCTCTCACCTGTATTCTCTCACCTGTACTCTCTCACCTGTATTTTCTCACCTGTATTCTCTCACCTGTATTCTCTCACCTGTATTTTCTCACCTGTATTCTCTCACCTGTATTCTCTCACCTGTATTTTCTCACCTGCATTCCCTCACCTGTGTTCTCTCACCTGTGTTCTCTCACCTGTATTCTCTCACCTGTGTTCTCTCACCTGTATTCTCTCACCTGTGTTCTCTCACCTGTGTTCTCTCACCTGTGTTCTCTCACCTGTGTTCTCTCACCTGTATTCTCTCACCTGTGTTCTCTCACCTGTGTTCTCTCACCTGTGTTCTCTCACCTGTGTTCTCTCACCTGTACTCTCTCACCTGTATTCTCTCACCTGTATTCTCTCACCTGTATTCTCTCACCTGTATTCTCTCACCTGTATTCTCTCACCTGTATTCTCTCACCTGTGTTCTCTCACCTGTGTTCTCTCACCTGTGTTCTCTCACCTGTATTCTCTCACCTGTACTCTCTCACCTGTACTCTCTCACCTGTATTCTCTCACCTGTGTTCTCTCACCTGTGTTCTCTCACCTGTATTCTCTCACCTGTACTCTCTCACCTGTACTCTCTCACCTGTATTCTCTCACCTGTACTCTCTCACCTGTATTCTCTCACCTGTATTCTCTCACCTGTGTTCTCTCACCTGTGTTCTCTCACCTGTATTCTCTCACCTGTACTCTCTCACCTGTACTCTCTCACCTGTGTTCTCTCACCTGTGTTCTCTCACCTGTACTCTCTCACCTGTACTCTCTCACCTGTACTCTCTCACCTGTATTCTCTCACCTGTACTCTCTCACCTGTGTTCTCTCACCTGTGTTCTCTCACCTGTATTCTCTCACCTGTATTCTCTCACCTGTATTCTCTCACCTGTATTCTCTCACCTGTATTCTCTCACCTGTATTCTCTCACCTGTGTTCTCTCACCTGTGTTCTCTCACCTGTGTTCTCTCACCTGTGTTCTCTCACCTGTGTTCTCTCACCTGTATTCTCTCACCTGTACTCTCTCACCTGTACTCTCTCACCTGTACTCTCTCACCTGTATTCTCTCACCTGTACTCTCTCACCTGTGTTCTCTCACCTGTGTTCTCTCACCTGTATTCTCTCACCTGTGTTCTCTCACCTGTGTTCTCTCACCTGTATTCTCTCACCTGTATTCTCTCACCTGTATTCTCTCACCTGTGTTCTCTCACCTGTGTTCTCTCACCTGTATTCTCTCACCTGTACTCTCTCACCTGTGTTCTCTCACCTGTGTTCTCTCACCTGTATTCTCTCACCTGTGTTCTCTCACCTGTGTTCTCTCACCTGTGTTCTCTCACCTGTGTTCTCTCACCTGTATTCTCTCACCTGTATTCTCTCACCTGTATTCTCTCACCTGTATTCTCTCACCTGTGTTCTCTCACCTGTGTTCTCTCACCTGTATTCTCTCACCTGTATTCTCTCACCTGTGTTCTCTCACCTGTGTTCTCTCACCTGTGTTCTCTCACCTGTGTTCTCTCACCTGTATTCTCTCACCTGTATTCTCTCACCTGTATTCTCTCACCTGTATTCTCTCACCTGTGTTCTCTCACCTGTGTTCTCTCACCTGTATTCTCTCACTTGTATTCTCTCACCTGTGTTCTCTCACCTGTGTTCTCTCACCTGTGTTCTCTCACCTGTGTTCTCTCACCTGTGTTCTCTCACCTGTATTCTCTCACCTGTATTCTCTCACCTGCGTTCCCTCACCTGCGTTCTCTCACCTGTACTCTCTCACCTGTATTCTCTCACCTGTACTCTCTCACCTGTACTCTCTCACCTGTACTCTCTCACCTGTACTCTCTCACCTGTACTCTCTCACCTGTACTCTCTCACCTGTACTCTCTCACCTGTACTCTCTCACCTGTACTCTCTCACCTGTACTCTCTCACCTGTACTCTCTCACCTGTGTTCTCTCACCTGTACTCTCTCACCTGTATTCTCTCACCTGTACTCTCTCACCTGTACTCTCTCACCTGTACTCTCTCACCTGTACTCTCTCACCTGTACTCTCTCACCTGTACTCTCTCACCTGTACTCTCTCACCTGTACTCTCTCACCTGTATTCTCTCACCTGTACTCTCTCACCTGTATTCTCTCACCTGTACTCTCTCACCTGTATTCTCTCACCTGTATTCTCTCACCTGTATTCTCTCACCTGTGTTCTCTCACCTGTATTCTCTCACCTGTGTTCTCTCACCTGTATTCTCTCACCTGTATTCTCTCACCTGTACTGTCTCACCTGTATTCTCTCACCTGTACTCTCTCACCTGTATCCTCTCACCTGTATTCTCTCACCTGTATTCTCTCACCTGTATCCACTCACCTGTGTGTAGACGCTGCTGCATGTAGAGCAGCTCCACTGCAGCTGCAGGAACAGGAAGCAGACCACATGACCTCTGACCAGACCTGTTACATTCTCCTTCACTCCCCACTGGCCCAGATGCATCATGGGAGGAGGAGGAGGCGGAGCAAGGCTGCAGGTAAACACAGAAACACAGGTGAAGAAGAGCAGCTGATTGACAGATGAGTTCTGGTATCAGGTACCTCTCTGCTCCCAGTGACATCACCGTCATGGAGCTCACAGGTAAGTTAGAGAAGTACACGCCCCCTGACCTGGAACACACAGGTGTGCAGGTTACAGCAAAGCAGGAAGACCTCATGGAAACACCTGAGCAGGTCTGATACCTGGACACTCTCCTCTGGAAGTCTGACAGCAGAACACTGCTGCCAGGTAACAGTCCAGGTGGGTAGGGGGCGTGGCTAAGGTCCAGGTAGACTCGGACACTCCTCCCAGTCATGTCACACAGAGTTAATCTCACACCTGAAAACAGAGATGGTTCTGTTCAGAGATGTTCTCTGGGTCTGATCAGAACGGGTCAGAAGATTTTAGTCTCCAGTCGAGATGATCAGAGGATTGATCCGATATCAATAATTAAAAGAAATCAGAGTATTGATCTGATATCAGTGATTACTGGGATAATATCACTGATACTTTTGTCTTTGAATGTTGGATTATAGAATAATGTCAGAAATACTATTAATATATAATAATAATATATAATAATATGTTGTCGATTATATGTATAATAAAACACTGGACAGACTTTGGTAGATAAAAATGTTTTTTTATTTATTTTTTATTTTTTTTAACTTGTCCTGTCCAACAGCTGAGAGCTTCTTGCGTTGGACAGATTTTAATGTCACAACAGGGATTTATTGAGTATAAACCTCTGTTGTATTTTATACTAAACTTTATTTATATTGATTATTTTGTTTTTGTTTTGTTGGACTGGACGAAAAAGAGGGGGGTTTAGAGGAAAAACAAGATGATAACAGAGGGAAGCAACATCCTAAAACAACCAGGTCTAAACAGTAAACTAGAGTGGGCGGGGCCTGTCTACACACACATACCTGTTGGTTGAAATATTCTCCACATATAAACTAGTCTAAATGACCACAATAGAACTGCTGCTGCAGCAGACAGACTTAATCATACAAACAGACTCATAAACTCATACTATTAGTGCAAAGGTGAGCTGACACCTGTGCTCAGGTGAGTCTTTATGTTTTTGCTAACATGGATAATGATGGAATGTACAAAGGGGGAGAGCACCCGGCCATCCCCACGCCAAGACCCCCCCCACTGGGACCGTAGCAGCAGCAGCCAGGATCCCCAACCCCCGCCACGGAGCCCCGAAGAGAATCCGCCCGCCGGGCAATCCCACCAAACACCCAGACCAAGACACGCAGGACCGCCGCAGAGGCCCCCCACACCCGAGAGCAGGAAGGTACAGGAGCACAGAGAGTGCAGGCCCCAGCCCAGCCAGGAGAGCAGCCCCCTCCACCGCACCAGAAGGTCCAACACGAGGCCCCACCCCCGGAGAGCCCCCCCAACCCCAGAAGAACAGCCCAGCAGCACCGAGCATCCCCCGCCCCACCCCAGGTATGAGTCAGGGCCCCCCACCGATGGATTCAGTAGAGGCCGCAACCCGCCAAAACCCCCCCCAGTCCCGTGCCTAATGGGACCCCGCTCCCTGCGGACAGCCGCCCCACCAGACGGGGCCAGCCAGCCCACCCCCCACCCACCCCCAAGACCCCACTGGCGGGCCCCAAGGAGGTAGCCCCACCCCGCCCCAGAGCCAGAGAAGGAGTGATCCCAGCCCCCAGGTGCAGGCGAGCCGCTCTCCTGAAGCAGGGAAACCCCCCAAGGACACGGTCCCACGCCAGCCCCCAGCGCAAGCAAGAAGACCACCCCCAAGCGAAGCCAGACCCCCCACCCAACCGCCCACCCCATACCACTGACACCCAGGCCCGGGAGGCCACATAGCGCCCCTGCCCGCCCCATCCAGACGCCCGACCAGACCCCCCAACCAGAGGAGCCCCCATGCCCCAGTCAGGTGCCAGGGGGCCCCACCCCCCGCCCCCGCAGAGAATCAAAGCGCAGTG
This sequence comes from Oryzias javanicus, assembly GCA_003999625.1. NCBI lineage: Eukaryota > Metazoa > Chordata > Actinopteri > Beloniformes > Adrianichthyidae > Oryzias > Oryzias javanicus. The sequence continues at coordinate 27,416,389 of CM012454.1, forward strand.
AACACTCCAGCCATCTTGAACATCCTCTGTCTAGTATAATAAATTCTATGGAGAGTTTTGAATTGGATTAGTTGTAAGTTTGGACTTTTAGTCAGTTTAAAGGTGTTAAGACACATTTCTGTCCAGAAGCTTTGGTCTGTGTTTCTGCTCAGGTCTGCATCCCATTTAGTTATTGGAATTGAAATATTATTGTCTAGGTTACATAAGAGTTTGTATATTTTAGAGAGAATCTTAGTCATAGATAAAAATGTTTTTAGTGAATACAGTCATCAGTGCTGAACATACATGTCAAATATAGAACATGTATGTTAATAATGACGTTATAATAAGATTAAAACAGAAATTATTGTAACTGTAGAAAAGTCCCAGTTTTCCTGTGGGACTACTTTACCCAGAATTCCTTGTGGTCATGTGACTTGTGTTCAGTTCATTCTCCATAGATCATGAAGTCCTGCAGTGAATCTGGGTTGTAGAGACTGGAATCTGAGTTATGAATAATTTATGCTTGATTTATCCTCATTAAGTTAATTAAGTTATATTAAGATGTTTGTTGGTACATGTTAGTTTAAGTTTCTACCCATGTTTTGAAGAGTTATCTTAAACAGTCGTAAAAGAAGAATCATTTTTTATGGAGTGTCCTCTAGTGGTGAGATGATGAAGCATCCAAATATGTGTAATCTGTTAATTAAACTCATTTAAATGAACATTTTTATTTGTCATCTTCACATGGCTGAGTCTTATATTTTTTTGGAATATATATATTAACCCTATTAATGCTTTATAGTGTTTCTTTATTCTTTAGAAACCACACCCACATACAAACCCAAACATCTGTCTCTGTAAACCTGCTGATTCTCACAGATGTTCCTTCTATGAACATCTCAGATGATTCCTCTGAACCTGACAGTCAGGATCTGGTTACATTCTGACTTCAGTTCAGTTCATCTTCTGGTTCCACTTGCTGCTATCCCATAATTCAAAGCTGCAGAGACTGTTGGTTTCTCCTTCAAACAGTGACATCATAGTGAACTGATGTGTGTCTGAGTTGATGATTAAAACAATGTATGTGATTGTAGATCTAGATATGAACTTTCAGACTTTTAACTTCAATCTGATCATCAGGTTTATGTTCAATGAAAATCTTTACAATCATTTAAACTAATCTATAAGATTTTACTCTGAAGATGTTTTAGTTTCAGTCCAAACTGAAGAACAAACTGAAGACTCTGAGGGTCTCAGAGGAACATTTTGATCCAGTTTGTATCTAAAGTTTAAGAACAAAAACATCTCAAAGTTCTGCACAAAAACATGGAGTCAAATCTGGATCAGGAAGGAAAAAGGAGATTAAGAATTTCAAAATAAGAGAATTTGAAAACAGTTTTAACTCTAAACTAAAATTGTAAAGTTGAAACAACTGAATATTTGAAATAAAAAGTAAATATTAACTTGAATATAAATGTCAGAGATAAACCTAAAACTGATACCAAATACTAAAATAATGATTAATTGTACTTTCAACTTTTCTTTTTTAGTTTCTCTTCTTTTGTTTCTAACAGGACATGACTGATAGGACAGACAGATACATGATGATGATGTGAGGTGTTTTCTGCTGGAAAACCTTTTCTGTTAATGTCTCCATCTCTCTCCACTCTGATGTACCAGAGATCTTCATCATCATCATCATCATCATCATCATCATCATCACTGAGGAATATGAGGAGATCTGTCTGTCTCCATAGTCATTCATGTTAATAGATTTATCTTTCTCCTAAAGTCATCTATGACTGATCTTTAATGAAAACAGTCTGCCCTGATTGTCTTTTTTAAATAATATTTTCTGATTTTTTCTGCATTGACTGTAGATGATTTTTCTCTCTGATGATAATTAATGATCATCTGAGAAGATCGTTTGTATTGATCGGTTCTCTGGAATATATTCACATAATCATTAATCATCTTGTACGCTCTGGATTTCTGATTCTGGTTGGTGTTTTTTCTGGTGATGATGGTCTGAATGCTTTGGATCTTTGATAATCATTAATCTGGATCATTTTAATCTTCTGAGTGCACGATTCTTCCAGAAAATGATCCAAACAAAAGCAAAGAGGATTCTTCTTCTTAAAGAAACATTCACAGCTTGACAACTTTATCAAACCTCATCAGCTGTCAGTTCACTGGAAGACTACGGTGGCTCAGAAGATCATGTGAGTTACCAGAGAGTGAAGATGGAATTAAAGACGATGACATCATCACAATGATGAGACATCTGTTTGGTTCCAGTCCTGGATCTACAACAACTGAACCAACAGGCTGCAGGAGTGTCACCATGGAAACATCCAATCATGACAAATCTCGTTTCACCGTGACGTTGGCAGTGAAAGCAGAAGATTGAAGATGAATATTGTGTTTCAGGGAGTAAAGCGAGAAGACTACAGGATGTCCAAGAGGCTGAGGTGAAGACCTCAGTCATGGATGAATCAGGAGTTCACAGTCATGTGGTGACAGAAGGTTTGGAGTGTTTTTGGTCTCCAGAAGAGATTCTTCATCTGAGATGTTTATCTCTGTCACATCAGTGAAGAAATGAAAGCAGAACTGAATAGAACATGGAGATATCCTGATGGCTGCACCAAGAACATCAACCTGATGTTGTGTGGAACAAGTCCTTCAAAGATCAGCTAGAGATGTTTATGGATGCTCTGGATGAAGAGTGGACATCTGGAGGGAATCTACAGGTACCTGCTCTGCTGTGGATAACATCATCACCACAGAAAGGATCAGAAAATCCTTCAAGATCTGTGGAATCACCAATGTATGTGATGGATCTGAGGATGATCTGATCCATGTCATGCTGGCAGAGATCTTCCATCTGTGGAGCAGGAGCTTCTGTGCTGTCTTTAGAAGAAGCAGAAGATGAAGATTCAATTCAATTCAATTCAATTCAATTTTATTTATATAGCCCAATATCACAAATTCAATTTGCCTCATTGGGCTTCATGCCTGCAGTTTTTACAGATGCACAGATGGAGTCATAAAATATGCACAAGAGGTAAAAACTAAACAGACTATAAAGAACAGGTCATCCCTGTCCTTAGACCCTCCCTCGCGGTAAGGAAAAACTCCTAAAAAAAACCTGAGTCAGGAAAAAAAAGAAGAAACCTTAGGGATTCCCACATGAGGGAGAGATCCCATCCCAGGACGGACAGGAGATACCAGAACGGTTAAAGAAAAGTTAGCTGCTAAAACTGCATATATAAGATGAACTGGAATGAAGCGATCATCTCCAGTGATGTAAGAACTGTTTATTGTTTTATCTGATCTCATCTACCAGCATCAACTGGTTCTGAGCTTGATGCATTTCCTCATGTTTCTTAGAGATTTGTTGAGCCGATGGAGGAGGAGTCAGACTGGACCAGACCAGAACCTATGGCGAGAAGGTTCTGGAAAGAAAACATTTTTGTTCCTGCTGCTGTTTACTGCGCTGAGTTGTATTATCTTGTGAATTTATGGACTGATGAAGCTTTTGAGGGAGAGTCAGACTGGACCAGACCAGAACCTATGGTGTTTTTGATGATTAATCATTCCTGTCATACTATCCATTTCTTGATGCTAATGGTAGCCTATCATCTTACTGTCCTCAAAAAGTAAATAAATGTGGAAATCTTCTTGAAACGTTCATCCAGTTTTCTATATTTCATGGTTGAGTTTGAACTCATTCACCATCCATTCTGTGTGTGATGGAATCAACATCAGAGACACTATTGGAGGATATACGGTATGTAAAATGTTATTTTATGTATTATTACCTGACTGCTTGAAATAAACCATCTCATTCATTCATTCATTAATAGAGCGGGCTGAACTTCTGTTTTCAATGATTGTTTCATCTTCACTGGTGTCTGTGGCAGACATGAAATCCTGTCCATCTTTTTTATTTTTGTTAACCATTATTTAACCAGGAACAAATCCCAGAGATCCATTGATCTCTTTTACAAGGGAGTCCTGGTCAAGAGGCAAAAATACACACACCCAAACAGATCATATAATTAAAACACGCTAAAAATAAATGAATATGATGAAATCAAACATAATAAACACAGTCATTCATTAAAACAGTTACAAATGAGTGATTTTGTTTCCAGATCCTTCATAATAACATCAAAGTTGTGAGCTGTGAAAGCTGGATTGTTTTCTGGAGAAAGTTCCATCTGTAGGTGTTCTGTATTAAAAAACTATCTTTCCTTTTTCAGTCTGAACACTCAGGACAGACAACAAGTCCACGTCCTGAGACTGGACAGCATGAGGTCCATCAGATCTTCACTGCAGAACCACACTCAAACATGATGGAAGAACTCAGAAGATTCTCTTGTATATACATTTGTATCAGTGTGTTATCCTACGATCAGCTAAAGCAGAAACAACCAACTGGAGAATACATTCACACTGATGAGTTCAAGCAACACAGTTTGTTATAAAACCTAAAGAATCCAATGAGAGCAAAGCCTTAAGTGGGGCATGTTTGTATAAAACATCCCATAATATAAGACAGGTAATGTTGCAGCAACATTACACATGAAAAGACAAACAGAACTTGTTTCTGAAGTAAAACTCAGTTTTAGGTTCAGCTTCTTCTCAAGAGAATCAACATGCGGCTTAAAAGACAATCAATCATCAATTCAAATTTACAAATATTTAAAAGTATTTACAACTTCAATAACTGAGCCTTCCGGAGCAAATATAGGGGAGATGTCTGATTGTCTTTTAGTTGGAAAATAACATTACTTTAGTTTTTATTTGTGTGTAAAGAAAGACTCAAATTATAACAAACAGCTGTAAATTCTAACTGTAATTCCTTTATGGCTTCAGTGAGTGAAGCTGTGAAGGAATATAAAATCATGTCATCAGCATAAAAATGATAACTTGCATCAGTTACATTTTGTCCTATGTTATTAATATGTATTGTATAAAGGAGAGGACCCAGACCAGACCCTTGTGGCACACCACAAGTAAGTGACAGAACCTCAGAAAGCTGGTCCTTCCATTTAACTCTGGGTTCTTTCAGAGAGATAATTGGAGATCCAATAGTGTGTGCGTGTGTTTTTGTTTTTATAAAGTATATATTATATTTTATTATTATAATGTTATTTATCCCTTCCAGATAAAATGTACAAAATAAATGAGAAAGGAATAGTTATTAATTGATCAGTTTTTAAGTCTTTATATTTTAAGGGTTTTTTTTTTCTTTTAAACACATTTGAAGTGAAAAACACTAAACTCTGAAACCACAATCCAAAATACAAAAGTGTCCAAAACCAACAAATAAAGTCTTTTACTCACAATAACGTTAAGAAAGACAAAAGAGTCTCAGTTTTGAGGATGTAATCTGGTTTCTTAATGATCTGTTCTGTTTTAGAGAAGATCTGTACAGGTTGGTTGTGGAGCCATAGATATAGAGAATATAGAAATATTTCCAGCAGATTCTCTTCCTTCATTCTATCAAAAGTCAAATGGTTCCAGTTTTTTCTTCTTTTCTAAAGATCTAATTGTCTTTACGTTTTGTTGATGTTTCTCTCTCTCTCCGTCCTCTGCTCTTGCACGTGCAAGGCCCCCCTCTCCCCAACACACATATGCAGTGCACATGCGCGCTCAGCTTTCTCTCTCTTTCTCTCTGTTTCTTTTCATCTGTTTAACATTTTTCCATTGCAATTCTTTAGTTTAATTAAATATTTCTCCTTTCTGTGTGGATATCACAACTGACGGTCCTCTGATCAACTGTTCAGTAACTAACATAAACTAGATGATCCTGTCACAAGGGTATGTCACACCCTTCTTCATGGGAGGGGTCAAACATTAATGTGAGGGTCATCTGGACCAATGAGAGAGAATGAGGTTTAAGGAAATATGTATCTTTGTGTGTGACAGCATGAGTGTGTACCTGTGTATATGTGTGAGTGTACCTGAGTTCATACCTGAGTTCATACCTGAGTTTCCAGACTGTGTATTCCCATCATCCACCCTGATCCTCTCAGAGATCTGACCCTGGAAACAAACCAGCTCAGAGCTGAACACAGACATCAGTTCTTCAATAACTGTTCTGATCACATGATGGTGATCATTACATGTGTGTTCAAGGGTTTCCTACCATGAAACTCTGAGGTTTTAAATACATTTTACTGTACATTCCTCTCTATAAAGAACATCAAAACAGTATTTTGATCTGTTCATGTATTTAAGAGTCTGCAGAAGCCCCTCCCATACCTATGAAAACCAGCAGGTGGAATTCTCAGTGCAACCAATGATAAGATGATTCATGATATGAACTTGTTAATATTATTATATCAATTGTTTCAACAGAGCTGGTATCCATGTTCATTCTCTTTTTCTTTAATAATCAACATGTTATTCACAGGTGTGTACCGCTACATACATTCACACCTGTTGACTGACATCTCTTTTAGACGGTCAGACGCTGCACACCTCTCCACCAGGTTCAGGTGTATTTTATCATGGTGTTTGTTCAGGTTCCTGATATGTTCCTGTTATATTAAAACAGTCATTCTGTCTGTGTCTACTACAGAGAAATACAGACACAGCTCAGAACTTTTGCAGCTGTTCTGATTCCTGCATGTGGAGCTGGTGGTTAGAGCGAATAAGAAGCTCCGCCCCTCCACACTTCATGTGGTAAAGCAGCAAAGTTCCTCCATGTTAGCGCTGTACCTGTGCAACTGTGTTTTTAGGAGTTTGGACTAAAAACGTATGGGTCGGGTCAAAATGATGACAGGTTCAGAACTTCACTGTCTGCTCACCACATGGATCGCCCCCTGGTGGACGTCTTTGGTATTATTCTAGTAAACCGATTCAGGTAACGAGAGGATCGATAATCGTTAGTGAGTTGAAATATCGCGATACTTCACTATATCGATATTTCTAGTTTGAAACGTGGATGTAAGATCGATGTGAACCACCTCAGAGATGGATTGTTTTACTTTCAGGTAGAAAAAGATCTGCAGAAATAACTAAATATTAATAAATGAAACAAAGAAAATAAAATCCAGAAATATTTCATAAATGATGTGATTGTTTCAAAGATCTGATCATAGATTAGGATTTACTCTGAAAGACATTAGATTATTATGGTATGACTCTTTAAAGAACAGCTCACCTGTTATCCAGGACCTGACCAACAGACAGCACAGGGGGCGTGGCCTGAAATGACAAACAGGTGAGAGAGATCAGAGCGCATCAGCTGTTTGGACACAGATAACAGACCCCTCCCCCCCCTCCCCCATCAGGTTCAGATCCTCATGAAGGTGAGTGTGTTACCTGTAGACAGGAGGGCAGCAGCAGGGGGCGTGGCAGAGTGTGGAACCTCCAATCAGATCCAACCTGAAGGGTGGAGTCTGACAGAAGCTCCGCCCTGCTGTTCCCTGAGGCTCCATGGGAACTGAGATCAAAGGGAACCTGTCAGACAGCAGAGGACCAATCAGAGTCAGAGTTGTTAGAGAAACACCTGGAAAGGTGAGTTAGAGACCTGCAGGTGTTTGAAGTTTGACTCTATCATAACTATTCAACCATTAAGGAGATGATGATGTTCCATCAGATTCACATCAACACCAACACTTCCTGTTAGTCATGACTTATTGATGACTGTATACTGAGAACATGCTCTCTTCATGTCAGGATCAGCTGATTCATGTTGATCCAGTTATCGGTTGAAGACTTTTGGATCATCAGAGTCATTCATGTTTTACAGGTGACCGGTCTGCTCTACCTCATCAGTCACACACTGATGGTGGATCTACTGATGAAGACTAGAACAACCTCCATCCAGAGGAGATTCAGGGTCTGTGTCCAACACATGGTTAGACGGGAATCAAACCTTCCAATCAGAGGTCGACCGCCTGTTTATCCTTCACAGTGATCAGTCATCCCATAATAATCATATCCATCTCATTCATACTGATGCTGGCTGGATTTGATCATGACTGTGATGAACTCTGAGTCACGTTTAAACTCTTCAACCAACACCTTCATCTCCTCATGTCACATGATCACATCCTGAGCTGCAGGTACCAGTTAGCCCCGCCCCTCATGACTGGATCCCAGGTGTTGTACCTGAACCATCACGACTCTGTAGAGACGTCCAGACTGGAGGACAGGAAACCATCGAGAACACACACCTGAGAGCTGCAGCTGCACCTGAACACACAGGTGGACACGCAGGTCAGGACAGATGCATCATGGGAACATGATGAGGTCAGGACAGGTGCATCATGGGAACATGATGAGGTCAGGACAGATGCATCATGGGAACATGATGAGGTCAGGACAGGTGCATCATGGGAACATGATGAGGTCAGGACAGATGCATCATGGGAACATGATGAGGTCAGGACAGATGCATCATGGGAACATGATGAGGTCAGGACAGATGCATCATGGGAACATGATGAGGTCAGGACAGGTGCATCATGGGAACATGATGAGGTCAGGACAGGTGCATCATGGGAACATGATGAGGTCAGGACAGATGCATCATGGAACATGATGAGGTCAGGACAGATGCATCATGGGAACATGATGAGGTCAGGACAGATGCATCATGGGAACATGATGAGGTCAGGACAGATGCATCATGGGAACATGATGAGGTCAGGACAGATGCATCATGGGAACATGATGAGGTCAGGACAGATGCATCATGGGAACACTTCAACACACAATCACTAACTTTCTGCTCTTTGTCTGGCTCCGCCTCCTCCTCTGTCAATAGTTTGTTCTTTGGGTCCCGCCTCCAGCTGACCACTGGACCAATCACAGCAGCTCTGAGAGAGAAGCAGAGCTGAAGCTCCGCCCCCTCTGTGTTCTTCCAGACCAGACCTCCTTTCTGCTCCACTCTGATGACCACGGAAACACGGGACTGCGAGGCTCCGCCCACAGAGACTGCTGTCATGACATCAGAGGAGGAGGAGTCTGAAGAATCTTCATTTCCCTCCCTCCTCTTCCTCTTCCATCTCTGCTCCTCCTTCTGAGGGTCTTCATGTTCATCTGTGACATCATCTCCAGGCTCCTCCCCCTTATGCTTCAGGTAAGTAACCATGGAGACAGACGGGCTGAGGATGAGCAGGTGGTCCAGAGAAAACTGCAGGTAAACCCTGGAACACACAATGAGAGAGTTTAACCCAACAGAACCAGGATCCTCAGAACCTGTTGGACCGTGGTTCTGGAATGAACTGAAAAGACTTTATTAAGGAAGTTTCTCATCCATGTGAAGCTCCACCTCCTGATCCAGGAAGACCTAAATCCTGCAGATCCTCCAGAGATCAGAACAGATTCAGATTGTTCAGAACAGAAACATGATTCAACATGTAAGATTCTTTAAATATACTTCATGTATGTTTGTGTGTTAGTGTGTGGTGAAGCTGTGCACCATCATCCTCATCTTCATCATAATCTTCATCATCCTCATCTTATCATCTTCATCCTCCTCATCCTCACCTGCTATCATATATTGAAATCATCTTACTGATCTAGATCTTCTTATTCTGTCTTCTTCCTGTTGAACATCACTGTAGACAGTAGTTTAGATGTCTTCAAGTAATCAGAACAAACATCTGATCAGAACTGAACGGGTCACACCGTTCAGAATCCTCTGATCCGATCAGATTCTTTCAGATCTAAATTTCTTTCAGATTAAGACAGATGTTGATCTGATGATGGTTCATGTAAACATCATGTCATCACTGGACTTTAGATCATACATAGAGGGAATGGAAGTGTTTGGAGCATGAACAGAACCAATCAGCTGCTCTCTGGAAGTGGACCGTTTCTCAGATCAGATCAGATCTGATTCATAGCTATAACGTCTGTGTGAGAGATCTGCTGGATTCAGGTTAATCTGGAGAACAGTTTCTCTGAGCTGCTTCAGAACCAGATGAGCCTCAGAGGATTCTGAATGTGGAAATGCTGCTCTGAACACAAACAGTCCAGAGAAACCGTGGAAACATCATGATAATTCATGTTTCTAACATGTCCAGACTACATTAAAGATGATGTTTCTACAAAGATGAACATTAATGCACAGATTTAGAAAATTATGAGCAAACAACATCTTAAAAATATTAATAATAATGAAAGCAGACTCAGTGGATCATCTCTCTCTATACATGATCTTTGTTTGTTTACAACAGAACTCGTTATTTCTTCTTCTACGACTATTTCTGGTATTTTAGACAGTTCACATCAACATGATTTATTCCGATCAACCGTGTGTCACATGGAAACGTTTGTTTCAATCAGATGAAGTTTTCCAGACAGTTCTATTCTAATCTGATCTCTGATCTGAACATTTTACTCGTGTAAACTCAGCTGGTGACAGAGTTCTGATTTATTCTAGTATCTTATATGTATTACATATCACCTTCCATATAACAGCTACTGTATTTCATATTTGTTTATTCAGAGTTTAAACCTGACCTAAAATACAGTATCTCTGCCTCGCTGCAGAGGGCGCTCATGAGTTCATGTTTGTTCTTCAGTTTTTTTTAACCCTTCAAGATTTCAACCATTTATTGATCTGTGATTCCTTCAACAAATGTGAACAAAGGTGGACAGGATCTCATGTCTGTCATGGACATTAGTGAAACTCAAAAATCAAAGATAAAGAAGATGTTGGGGGTCCTGGCTGCTGCTGCAGTCCTGGTGGAAGGGGGGGTCTTGGCGTGGGGATGGCCGGGTGCTCTCCCCCTTTCTACATTCCATCATTATCCAGGTTAGCAAAAACATAAAGACTCACCTGAGCACAGGTGTCAGCTCACCTTTGCACTAATAGTGACAGAATGAAAGACTTTATGTCTGTTTGTATGATTAAGTCTGTTAGCTGCAGCTGCAGTTGTATTGTGGACATTTAGACTAGTTTATATGTGGAGAATAGTTCAACCAACAGGTATAAACCCCCCTTTTACACACCCCCCCCACACACACACCTCCCTCTTTTTCTTTTTCGTCCGGTCCAACAAAACAAAAACATAATCGATATAAATAAAGTTTAGTATAAAATGCAACAGAGGTTTATACTCAATAAACTCCTGTTGGGACAGTAAAATCTGTCCAACACTAGAGGCTCTCAGCTGGATCTGTTTGCTCAGTTGTTGGACAGGACAAGTTTATAGAAAGAATAAAAAGTGATCTGTTGTCTTATGTTTTGTTGTCAATAAAGTTTTGATTAAAAAAATCAAAGATAAAAAAGGTTCAGCGCTCTGTTTTGTGGGGTCCAGATGACCCCAGTTTGATGTAAACAAGCTAAAGAGAGCGGAAGAGTTAATGAAGTTTGATAAGAATCTGTTGTTTTCTGTTTGGTTCTGACTACAAACATGCTGCATATAGAATGTCTGAGCTCCAGGAATTTGTTCAAGTTCATCCAAACATGAAACATCTGAGCTTCATAAATCTCTACATGTTTAATAAAACTGATAGAAATCAAAAGAAGAAGTTTAAGGTAAAGTCATGGAGATTATTGTCTGAGATACTGGTAAAGCAGAAGATGAATCCTTCTTGTTCCGTGTTGTTTCTACTCATCATCCAGAATGTAGATTCCACCAATGATCTTCCTCTCTTCTACTTACCTGTCTACACCTTTAATGAACACAATGATTGTTTTAAATCAAACTCTCATGTTTCTCTTCTTGTTCAGGTTTCTCTGAAGTATCGTAATGTTACAGTAGTGTTACAGTAGTGTTGCACTAGTGTTACAGAGAATCCATGAATCTGATCTTCAGAGGTTCAGGTGATCTCGTCTGTACCTGGAATCTCTGAAGGTGATGAAGTTCTCCTGATCCAGATGATCAACTGAAGGGAATTCTGACTGCAGGAAACGCTCTGTAACCATGGAGAACTGCAGGACACACACCAGACAACCTGCACACACAACCAGAGTCAGTCAGGACAGGTGTGAAACAGAACCTGCACAGGTACACCTGCAGGTGAGAGAAGATCCTGTTAGAGAAATGAATTTCAGGATTCTGATGATATTAACGTGTCAGAAAATGGAAACTTTCTGGAAAACAGAAAGATCCAACTGTAAATACACCATCTACTAGGGCTGTGGATCATCTGGTGGAGATCCGATCCGATTCATGAATCAAGCTCAACGATTCACGGATCAAACCTCGATTCTTACTTTATAATATAATGTTTATTGCTGTGTGAATGTCTGTTTACTGGATGGATGGAAATTGAAACCATTTGTATTTAATCACTATTTCTACTTTTATTTAAAACAAGAAGTCAGAATCAACAAAACTGATTAAAAAAACCCAAAGATTCAGATCGAGAGAAATGCTGTTTGTCATTTTTAACTTTTTTTACTTTTAACAATCTTCTGTTTAAGTTCGTAATAACATAAAAAGGATAAAAATCTGATGTTTTGGATCATTTAAAAGCAAAATCTGAAAATGTTCTCCACAGTTTTTAATCCTCAAAGTTCTTCAACATTTTACGTTCTAAGCTTTACATATCGGTGCAGAGCTCGTATGAAAAATAATAATTTGTTTAATCCCCATCAGAATCATCTGATCCACGTTGATCCATCCTCCTTTCAGCAGTGAGGCTGTGTTTCTTCAGAATAAGATGGAGTTTAGTTAATTACATCAACTGTAGAAGAGTTATCAGAACTAGAAGAATGTAAACTCTGGAGATAAAGCTCTGATGTTAAAGATAATTCATATTTTCAGAAGTTCTGTCAGTGAACAGAACTTCAGTCTCAGTTTCTGAACAACAAAAACTCTCACTAGTTTTACTTTGAAAACCAGAAGTTCACCATCATGAAGATGTTTACTTCCGGTGGCGGTACCGCGACTTTTTCAGCTTTGTTTTAGTTCGTAAGCTTAAAATCCAACATTAATCAGAATTTCAGAGCAAAAATACATGGTCCCAGATCATATTTTGATAATATTTTACCACATTTTACTATATTTATAAAGATTGTGAATCAGCGATCTTGGACGTCACGGATATTTGTACTCGAAATTTCGAGAGCAGATCGTGAATACTCGAGCACCCGGGTACTGGTTACAGCCCTACCATTTACAATGTCAAAGAAAGGCTTTACTTATTTAGAGATTCACATGTTTCATGATTTGTCACATTTGATTTATTTAAATCATGACCCTTTAGTAGATGAAGAGCACGAGATGTTAAACAGATGGACTCAAATGTCCATATCCATGATTGGCCGTATAAATAGAATCAAAATGCTTGTATTACCTTCATTTTTATATCTTTTTTCAGGCTCTATCTCTTCCTTTACCAGACATCTTTTTTTTTCAAAACATTAATAGTTTGTTTAATCAATTCATTTGGAATAATAAAAAAAGATAGATTGGGAACAAAGTTCCTGTGCTTACCATACAATAAAAGAGGACTTCAACTCCCAGATCTAAATTATATTATTGGTCTGCCTAATTAAGGTTAAATATGTTCTACTTTTCTGAACTCCACCCTCCATCTTGATTTACTATTGAACAAACAACAACTGAACTTCTTCTTAACTTATACTTTAATTCAACCAATCCTGCAGGTTAATTAAGAAAACAAAGAATCCATTTCTCAAAAATTCTATTTCAATATTGAACTCAGCACATAAACATGATGGACATATACCAGTGTTATCACGATTCTCACCTAATAATTTCACACCTGGCAGATCAGACGAAGGATTCAAGATATTGTTCACTAAAGGTGTTTAAGTTTCTGATCTCTACACAGATAACAACTTAATGTCATTTAATCAGTTATGTGAGAAAAACAAGATTTCAAGAAAACATTTCTTTAAGTATTTACAATTAAAACACTTTATTTTTTCCTCACACAAACAATTCTCCTCACCTCCACTGTCTAAGATAGAATATTCCACAATATCTTGCATGAATGGAGAATGACAGATTTCCATGTTTTATAATCTGCTTTAAGAACATCCAAAAGAATCTTCCTCTAAAAAACTAGAAACATGGAAAATGGACAGATCAACATTTCTGAGGACGACTGGGAAACAGATTGTTTGAAGGTTCAGTCGATTAATACAAAATTTAAGCTGCTACAATATAAACGGCTGATGCGTGTTTACCTTATATCTAGTAGACTAAACCACATATCCCCAGACATCTGTGTAAAGTTGACAGAGGAACTTTAATCCATTGATTGTGAGAATTCCCAGTGATCAAAGCTTTTTTGTAACTAGATATATCAGACATATGATTGGAGGGAGTGTTCCACTGTCTGCTAGGTTATGTGTTCTTGGTATAAACTCTAAACAATCCTTACTCATTGACTTTCACAAGCAGGAGAAATGATTGCATCATTGTAGAAGAGCATGGACACATCCTCAACAGGAATGTGGACCAAAGAATTGATGTCATGTCTGGATCTGGAGAGGTTGACATATTGTTAAAAAAAAGAAAAAACCTTTGAACTCTAGTGGAATCTTTATCTACGCTTTTCCAAACCCATTCAATGCTCAACAATGATGTAAATGTCTCTGTAAGAACATCATACCGCTGACTTTATTTTATGTTTTCAATTGTATTGATTCTTTTCTCTTTATTTTCTTTTAATGCAAATAGATGAAATTTATTCATTTAAACTTTTGCTACTCACTATTTATTTCATCTACTAGACTTTAAATGTTTTGATGTGATTTTGTTAAAGTTCTGAAAATCACAATAAAAATATTCTGGAAAACAAAAATCTCCTGCATATGGATCCACAGGCCTCAGCTTCATCCTGACAGTACCAAACCTGTCAGACATCAGAGAACCACTAAGAAAGATGATGGAAGGAGACAGAGAAGAAAAGAGTTCTGATCAACTAACAAAGATCATCATCAACGCTCCAACTCTGAGGTTTTTGATGTTAAAAAACAGTGACAGTATCAAGACATCAGATCAGTGTTAATGCAAGATGGACAACCTGAAGCATGAGGGTCAAGAGCAAAGATATGAAAGATAGAAAGAGCTGCTGGCTATAGTTTATGGTTGGGAGAAATGTCATAGGTGTGTGTATGAGAAAGACATTCTATTAGAAAGTGATCAGAAGCACCAGGAGAACATCTTCTAAAAATCACTGCATCAAGCCGTGATGAGATTAAAGAGGATGCTCCTGAGATACAGCCTCAAAGTGACTCAAAACCAAGGAACTACAGATCGCTGACACTCTGAGTCGAGCATTCTTAAAGGAGAATACAGAAGATCTGTTGGAAAAAGAGCTGGAGGTAAATATGAGAACACCTCAACTCCTCATGTCAGAAGAAAAACTGGACAAGTTCAAGGAAGACACAGAACAAGATCCTGATCTACAGAGTTCAGAGAGGGTGGTCAAATGAAAGACATGCTGGTCATAGATGTTCAGCCTTACTGGACATTCACAGAAGACATTTCATCCACAGAAGGACTGAGAAGCTCATAGTGACACAACAGTTGAGACAGGAAAAATGGAAAAATTCACCAATCACAGTTGAGGATGGTCAAATGCAAAGAAAGAGCCAGAGACATTTCATGTTGGCCAAACATGTCAAAACAGATGGAAGAGATTGTGTCAAGATGTGGAGTCTGCAATGAGAACAAGAACAGTCAATCAAGAGAGTCTCTACTTTCACACCAGAACCAGACAGACCGTGGGAGAAAGTAGGCACGGATCTTTTTCATTACAATGGAATGGACTTTGTTTTGTGTGTGGAATACTTCTCCAAGTTTCCAGAAATAATGAAACTAAAAGATACCACCAGTCACAGAGTCATAGTCATCATGAAATCAATGTTCACCAGACACAGGATACCTGATGTGGTGATCCTGGATAACAGACCTCAGTATGACTGTGGTGAGTTCAAGGACTTCACAGAGAATTCAGACATGTCACATCCAGACCCACACACACCCAGTCCAATGGACAAGCAGAAAGAACAGTACAGACCATCAAGAACCTCCTAAAAAGTCAGAAATGTCAAAGGAGATCCATGTGTGTCTCTCCTGCAGTATCACAACTCACCACTAGAGGGAGTATGACTGTCACCAGCACAGCTGATCATGGGATGAAGACTTAAAGGAAAGATACCAACGTCCACCTCACTGCTCGTTCCTAAAGGATCAGCTCAGGTCAACTGAGAAGAAGACAGGAGAAGACAAACAAAGACACTACCAGACTACATGCAGGAGAGAACATCAGGATCTAAAGAGGAGCAACGAGGCAGCCAGCAGAGGTCCTGCAGAAGCACCAACAACCACCTTCATTTGTGGTTCAAACACCAGAAACAGGAAATAATGGAAGGAGAACGGAGGAGAAAACGTTTCTACAAGCAGATGGACACTACTGGAGAAATGAATGACTGTAATGTTGATGTTGAGAGACAGAACAAACCAGTGCAGGTGAACAGGATGATGCTGTTCAGGACAATCAGAGTGATGATCAAGGTCCAGGTTCATTCTCATTAAAACCAGATCAGGCAGAGCCATAAGATTACCTGCTGGATTTAGAGAGTCAGATCTAGAGATCTAGAGCAGTGGTCTCCAACCAGTAAAACCTTCACGTGTTGACCGGTCTGCAGCTCCACAGAGGTTGAAGACCACTGCTCTGGAGAACTTTGGTTAGCTAAGAGCAAAGGTTGGTTGTTACTAGAATGTGCATCTAATTAGATAAATGAAAAGAGATGTAGGCAGTTATGTTGTTAGTGTTCATTGTTATCAGTTGATGTGATTTAACTGTGTGTCTGGGAGCTGTACCTGAGAGAGTGATGTCAGAAGAGTCTGTGTACATGACAGATTCACATGGTGAAGCTCCATTAAAGAACCTGTTCAAATGAGTCGGTCGTCCTGACTCTGAAAAACCACAATCATGACCTAAAGATCTGAAGAAATAGTTCACAGATGATGAGTTGATTCCCATCATTCACAGTAACGAGAGATCAAAATATTCTCTCTTTATTTTCCCTCCTTTTTTCAGATCCAGATTTTTTTAAACATGTCTTTTCTCCCTCTCCTGTCTGTCACAAAGTAGATGTGGAAGAATAATCCAGTCGGACCGAACCATTTAGAAATGAGCAGAGGGGGATCTGCAGACGATGTTTCCAAAACAAAATATTGTTATCTTGACATTGAAATACAAATATTTGTAATTATTTATTGGTTTACTAGAATTACTTTTTCTGTTATATCATCACTAGGACTTTTAAGTGAAAATAAAGAGAAATTAAAAAGAGATTCTTCATAAAGAAACTCCATTTTGAGTTTTACCATATAAAACTGCTTTATGTGTTTTACAACAAACAGAAGAGATACAGCAGACAGCTACAGAGGAAGAACTTTCATCTAAAGAGGGATCTGTCTGATTCAGATGGATTATATGAAGACTGCAGTATGTAAACAAGCTAGGAGGCTAATCCTGCGTCGATGCTAACACAACAAACCTATCAGTCAATGAAAGACCATGAAAATGAACTCATGAGATTATAAAATAAGAGAGACAGTGATTGTTCTCTGAAAGGTGAAATAACTGAGCTGTGGAACATGGAAGTATCAAGTATTCAGACACTCAGATCCTCCTGATCTGATCCTAAGAAAGTTCACGATGTCCAAGATCTCTGATCCATGATCTTCATAAATGCAGTAGAGTGTTATATAATATTATATCTCTGGAACACAGAATGAAGATGAATGTCTCCAGAGGTAAACCAATCTTAGAATAAAATATCAGTGAAGCTTCTTGTTTCAGTGAGATCTTCTTCATCTGATCAATAATGAGACTGAAGTTCTGAGGAGAATAAATCTTCAACATCAAAGCTTCAGCTCCAGAGTTTAGATTGTTTTGGTAAATATTCTACAGTTAACACAATTCTAGTAGAATTCTGAGCAAAAATGTGTTTTTCTAATCAGAAACATGAAACTGTTGAGAACTCTAAAAAGTATTTTATTCAGTTGAAATCCTTTAGATTTCATGAACACATGAGGCTGCTGTGTATCAGATCATCTGTTCTCATTTGATTTATTTACTGAAATAAATGTTTCTCGATTGTGATTATTCACTCAACTTTTACTGACAATACTCAGAAAAGTAAAACATGACATTCTTTCAGAGAACAGCTGAAGATATACTTCATTGTTGTATATCGTTGTGATATAAATATTGCATATCTTGATACACATTTTTCTCCATAACACCAGCATTAGTCTACACATGTATGTTTGTGTTCATGTGTGTGTTTGTGTGTCTCTGATCCTCCCACCTATCCAGGCCGTGTTGTAACAGGCGGTTTCCCCCCCTCTTCCTCCTCCTCCCCCCTCCTCCCGGCTGGTTTCCGTGACGACACAGCCCACACTTCCTGTAGCGTCTCTGAGCTGCAGAATGGGACTGAACTCTGAGGAGTGGGGGGGAGCTCCAACACGCCCACCAGCAGCAGGGGGCGGGGCCTGGAAGACAGGACATGAGGATGGGTAAAGGCTTTCAGAGAAAAGGGGCGGAGCATGACCATCCATCCTGCAGTACAGGTGGAGATGATGAACAGCTTCAGGTTTACCTGAGACCGTCCCCCTTCTGCGGGTCAGAGACCAGAGTTCTGAAGGACCAGGACAGACCGGATCGGATCTCGGACCTGCTCAGACTGAGACCAGCAGGGGGCAGAAGAGACCTCAGAGACAGAGAGGACCAGCAGAGGGACTGCAGGGACCGGACCAGGTCCAGAACACTCAGGTTCTGGTGGACTCCAGGATCCACAGAGTACTGGAGACAGAAGAACATCAACAGAGTTCTGAGGATCTGAACCCAGACTGAACCGGGTTCTGATGCTGAACCAGGTTCTGATGCTGAACCAGGTTCTGGTTTTGAATAAGGTCCAGAACACTCAGGTTCTGGTGGACTCCAGAATCCACAGAGTACTGGAGACAGAAGAACATCAGAGTTCTGAGAATCTGAACCCAGACTGAACCAGGTTCTGATACTGAACCAGGTTCTGGTTCTGAATAAGGTCCAGAACACTCAGGTTCTGGTGGACTCCAGGATCCACAGAGTACTGCAGACAGAAGAACATCAACAAAGTTCTGAGGATCTGAACCCAGACTGAACCGGGTTCTGATACTGAACCAGGTTCTGGTGGACTGCAGACAGAAGAACATCAGAGTCTGCTGAACGACATGAAATCTTGAACGAGACTGAACCAGGTTTCAATACTGAACCAGACAGTTCTGTTCTGAATAAGGTCCAGAACACTCAGGTTCTGGTGGACTCCAGGATCCACAGAGTACTCCTGCAGACAGAAGAACATCAACAAAGTTCTGAGGATCTGAACCCAGACTGAACCGGGTTCTGATACTGAACCAGGTTCTGGTGGACTGCAGACAGAAGAACATCAGAGTTCTGAAGATCTGAACCCAGACTGAACCAGGTTCTGATACTGAACCAGGTTCTGATGCTGAACCAGGTTCTGGTGAACTGGAGACAGAAGAACATCAGAGTTCTGAGGATCTGGAACCAGACTGCAGATTCTCAGGAGAACTTCTGAGAAAGAACATTAATCTGGATCTGTGAATGATCTAGAGATGGATCAGAATTATAAATAAATTAAATTATTATTTTGTTTGAAACATTTTTCAGTCGATGTTCAAACATTAAATTAGATCATGAGGAGTTTAAACCTGAGAGTTCACAGGTGAGAGTGTAAACCAGAAACTGAATCCATGTTCTGGATCTCAGAGAACAGACAGAACCACAGAGAGTTCTGCTGTCTGTGGAACTGAAGAGACAGATGATGGAGGAGGAGGTTCTGATGGAGGAAGTTCTGATGGAGGAGGTTCTGATAAAGGAGGTTCTGATAAAGGATGTGATGGAGGAGGTTCTGAGGGTCAGGAGGAGGAAATCTGGATGATTTAACAGACTCTGATTGGTGACCTTACTGTCACTATTGACAGTATAAGAGAACTGAACAGTGACTCCTCCCCCTGGTGTTCCTAACAGGAAGTGTTGGATCGAGTTTAGATCCAGATTCATATTTGTTCTGAATTCATTTCTCCACAGAACTTATCAGCTGTTCTTCATTCTGTTGGTCAGAACAAACATTCTGGATCCAATCATCTTTAATGATAATCATCTTTAATGATAATCATCTTTAATGATAATCATCTTTAATGATAATCATCTTTAATGATAATCATCTTTAATGATAATCATCTTTAATGATAATTATCTTTTTATGATAACCCTCTTTACTCACTATATTTTTCTTTATTGCAGATCATCCAAACTGACCAATCAGATGCTTCAGTAGAAGTAGGCGGAGCCTGCTGACTTCAACATCCAACATTCAAGATGATCAACAGATTTCATGCAGCCTGTTTTGAAGTGGAAGGGGTATGGTCTTCTAACAAGCTCACTCCTGATTGGTGAGAGTGGTTGCCATAGAAACAAATGACTCAGACCAATCACTGTTAACTAGCAGCATCATGGCGGCCTCAGTATCTTGATGAAATGGTGAATGAATTGATGTGATTGGTTGGAGCTGGGATAAACCACTTTCTATGAATGACATCACTCTGACTGGTTCCAGTGCTCTTATACAGTCATAGATGGTACACTAAAAATAGAAACTTCTCAACATAATCAGAGATAAAAAGGATCTTCTTTTTTTCTAACATGTTGACTCAAACATAACCCAACAGAACATGAAGGCGGAGCCTCTTCAAAGCAACCATGGAGGCGGAGCCTCCTCACAGCAACCATAAGAAGCGGGCGGAGCCTCTTCAAAGCAACCATGGAGGCGGGAAGCCTCCTCACAGCAAACATGAAGGCGAGCCCTCTCACAGCAACCATGAAGGCGGAGCCTCCTCACAGCACCATGAAGGCGGAGCCTCCTCACAGCAACCATGAAGAGGAGCCTCCTCACAGCAACCAATGAAGGCGGAGCCTCCTTCACAGCAACCATGAAGGCGGAGCCTCTCACAAGCAACATGAAGGCGGAGGGCGGAGCCTCGCTCACAGCAACGATGAAGGCGGAGCCACCTCACAGCAGCAACAAGAAGGCGGACCCTCCTCACAGCAACCATAGAAGGCGGAGCCTCTTCAAAGCAACCAAAGGGGCGGAGCCTCCTCACAGCAACCATGAAGGCGGAGCCCTACATCAACCATGAGGCGGAACCTCCTCACAGCAACCATGAAGGCGGAGCCTCTTCACAGCAACCATGAAGGCGGAGCCTCCTCACAGCAACCATGAAGGCGGAGCCTCCTCACAGCAACCATGAAGGCGGAGCCTCTTCACAGCAACCATGAAGGCGGAGCCCCCTCACAGAACCATGAAGCGGACCTCTCACAGCAACCCATGAAGCGGAGTCTCCTCACAGCAACCATGGAGGCGGAGCCTCCTCACAGCAACCATGAAGGCGGAGCCTCTTCAAAGCAACCATGAAGGTGGAGCCTCCTCACAGCAACCATGAAGGCGGAGCCTCCTCACAGCTACCATGAAGGCGGAGCCTCTTCACAGCAACCATGAAGGCGGAGCCTCCTCACAGCAACCATGAAGGCGGAGCCTCTTCACAGCAACCATGAAGGCGGAGCCTCTTCACAGCAACCATGAAGGTGGAGCCTCTTCACAGCAACCATGAAGGCGGAGCCTCTTCACAGCAACCATGAAGGCGGAGCCTCCTCACAGCTGGTTTAGACGGTACAGAACAGCTGCATGTTGTCAGCATAGAACATCAGAACCTCCATTTACATCATCTGGATCCAGAAGAACATGAAAACTGCAGCTGTCCTCAGAGAGAACCCTGAGGTTCTCCATTAGAAACCATTTCACTCTGTAAACAGAAACCTCTATTCTGTAAGGTGATGTTCTAAAGGGAGATAACATTATTACATAGAAGACCTGGTTGACCCACCAGAACCACCAGAACCATCAGAACCTTTAGCTTCAACATGACTGGATCATCTCTGATCCTGTTTGTTCACCAGAAGCAGATGATGTGTGAATGAGGGCGTGTTGCCATGACAACGCTCCTCCCAGGTGTCCTCAGACGTACCTGGGTCAGAGGACAGGTGTGCGGCTGGTCCAGCATCTCACAGTAGATGTCTCTGCGTGTGCGCGCTCTTCGTCCTCTCAGAGTCTTCATCATCTTCCAGGACAGCAGACACACACACTGCTGCTTCATCACTGCAGGAACCAGACTGAAGGACACGCCCACTCACAGCCAAGAGCCAATCAGGAGACAGCCACGTCACAGACAGCAGACTCACCTGATAGAGAGCTGGGAGGACAGGTGACACGCCCACAGGTACTCTGACACGCCCATGTGTTTCTGCAGCAGTAACCGTGACAACACCCCGTCTCCAGGACAGCGAGGGGCGGAGTCAGACACGCCCACTCTGCTGAAGGAGGTGACTGTGACGGACAAGCGCAGACAGGAGCAAAGCATGCTGGGAGGGAAGTCAGGGCAGGGCCGGAACAGGAAGTGGACGTGGTGCAGCTGCAGCAGATCAGGGATCAATATGTCTGGATCAGACTGAACGACCAATCAGAGCGCAGCACTCACCTCCACGCCGTCCCCCACCCTCAGACTCCTCCTGCTCGCCGGCTGATAGGCCAAGCAGAGACCCAGCTTCCTGTCCAGCACATACAGCCCCGCCCCCTCACTGACCACATCCGTCACCGTGCCCTGTCAGAGGAGGGGGCGGGGCTTAGCTTCAGGTCAACAGTGATGAGCTGACAGCCAATCAGACGGCTTCTACCTGATAACTGATGATCCTGGACCGCTTCATCCTCACTCCTGATTGGTTCAAGTCAGGCTCCTCCTCCTCACAGTCATGTGACATCAGGAGGGGCGTGTCCGTCTGTGGGTGTGTGCTAGGAGTGTGTGTTTGTTGTTGTGTGTTTGTGTTGTCGGTGTGCAGCTGTGAACGCTCCGTCACACACAGGATTTGTTTTGTTTGTGTTTTGTGTTGTCGACCTGCAGCTGTGAACGCTCCGTCACACACAGGATGTGTTGTTTATTTTTGTTGTTGTGTGTTTGTGTGGTCGGCGTGCAGCTGTGAGCGCTCCGTCACACACAGGATGTTGTTGTTTGTTTGTTGTTGTTGTGTGTTGTGTGGTCGGCGTGCAGCTGTGAGCGCTCCGTCACACACAGGATGTTGTTGTTTGTTTGTTGTTGTTGTTGTTGTGTGTTTGTGTTGTCGACGTGCAGCTGTGAGCGCTCCGTCACACACAGGATGTTGTTGTTTGTTTTTGTTGTTGTTGTGTGTGTTTTTGTCGACGTGCAGCTGTGAACGCTCCGTCACACACAGGATGTTGTTTATTTGTTGTTGTTGTTGTTGTTGTGTTTGTGTAATCGGCATGCAGCTGTGAACGCTCCGTCACACACAGGATGTTGTTGTTTATTTGTTGTTGTTGTTGTTGTGTGTTTGTGTGGTCGACGTGCAGCTGTGAACGCTCCGTCACACACAGGATGTTGTTGTTTATTTGTTGTTGTTGTTGTTGTGTGTTTGTGTAATCGGCATGCAGCTGTGAACGCTCCGTCACACACAGGATGTTGTTGTTTATTTTGTTGTTGTTGTTGTGTGTTTGTGTTGTCGACGTGCAGCTGTGAACGCTCCGTCACACACAGGATGTTGTTTATTTGTTGTTTTGTTGTGTGTGTTTGTCGGCGTGCAGCTGTGAACGCTCCGTCACACACAGGATGTTGTTGTTTATTGTTGTTTTGTTGTTTTGTGTGTTTGTGTTGTCGACGTGCAGCTGTGAACGCTCCGTCACACCACATGTTGTTTATTTGTTGTGTTGTGTGTTTGTGTGGTCGGCGTGCAGCTGTAACGCTCCGTCACACACAGGATTTGTCTATTTGTTTTTGTGTGTTTGTTGTCGACCTGCAGCTGTGAACGCTCCGTCACACACAGGATGTTGTTTATGTTGTTGTTGTTGTTGTGTTTTTGTGTGTCGACGTCTCTGCAGCTGTGAACGCTCCGTCACACACAGGATGTTGTTTATTTGTTTGTGTTGTTGTGTGTTTTTGTCGCGTGCAGCTGTGAACGCTCCGTCACACACAGGATGTTGTTTATTTTTGTTGTTGTGTGTTTGTGTGGTCGGCGTGCAGCTGTGAACGCTCCGTCACACACAGGATGTTGTCGTTTATTTGTTGTTGTTTTGTTGTGTGTTTGTGTTGTCGACGTGCAGCTGTGAACGCTCCGTCACACACAGGATGTTGTTTATTTGTTGTTGTTGTGTGTTTGTGTGGTCGGCGTGCAGCTGTGAACGCTCCGTCACACACAGGATGTTGTTTATTTGTTGTTGTTGTGTGTTTGTGTTGTCGACGTGCAGCTGTGAACGCTCCGTCACACACAGGATGTTGTTTATTTGTTGTTGTTGTTGTTGTGTGTTGTGTCGACGTGCAGCTGAACGCTCCGTCACACACAGGATGTTGTTTATTTGTTGTTGTTGTGTGTTTGTGTTGTCGACGTGCAGCTGTGAACGCTCCGTCACACACAGATGTTGTTTGTTTGTTGTTTTTTGTGTTGTGTGTCGCGTGCAGCTGTGAGCGCTCCGTCACACACAGGATGTTGTTTATTTGTTGTTGTTGTGTGTTTGTGTTGTCGACGTGCAGCTGTGAACGCTCCGTCACACACAGGATGTTGTTGTTTATTTGTTGTTGTTGTTGTTGTGTGTTTGTGTTGTCGACGTGCAGCTGTGAACGCTCCGTCACACACAGGATGTTGTTGTTTATTTGTTGTTGTTGTGTGTTTGTGTTGTCGACGTGCAGCTGTGAACGCTCTGTCACACACAGGATGTTGTTTGTTATTTGTTGTTGTGTGTTGTCGACGTGCAGCTGTGAACGCTCTGTCACACACAGGATTGTTGTTTATTTGTTGTTTTTTGTGTGTGTGTCGACGTGCAGCTGTGAACGCTCTGTCCACACACAGGATTTGTTGTTGTTGTTGTGTGTTTGTGTTGTCGACGTGCAGCTGTGAACGCTCCGTCACACACAGGATGTTGTTTATTTGTTGTGTGTTTGTGTTGTCGACGTGCAGCTGTGAACGCTCCGTCACACACAGGATTTGTTGTTTGTTGTTGTTGTTGTTGTGTGTTTGTGTTGTCGACGTGCAGCTGTGAACGCTCCGTCACACACAGGATGTTGTTGTTTGTTTGTTGTTGTTGTTGTTGTGTGTTTGTGTTGTCGACCTGCAGCTGTGAGCGCTCCGTCACACACAGGATGTTGTTTCCTCTCCAGCCTCGCAGGACGCACACGCGCAGAGCCGTCACGCACACGCTCCGGCCCACGTGCACACATGCACGCCACCACAGACGGCTGGGCTCCTGCACACACAGATACCTTCATCATCATCATCATCTCAGCCCCGCCCCTCACCTGTCTCACCTGGACCAGAACAGGAAGTGAGCGCTCGCCGTCCGTCAGAGAGAAACAGAAGAACGGGGTTCCCGACACGTCCAGCAGGGGGCACACCGAGCACACCTGACCGTGCACGGACACGCGCTGACCTCTGACCCTGTCACACACAGATCAGTCATGTGACTCTCTAGTGGGCGTGGCCTCCAGCTGCAGAGTTTCTGTGATGATCAACATGAAAACATTGAAACAGACTCTGTGGTTCAAATCCCTAAAGATCGATGGTTCCCCTGAGAGACCTTTGACCTTTGACCTTTACGGTGTTCACCTGTTCCAGACATGAGTCTGTATTCATCAGTTCATCTGAGAATGATGGAATACACGTAGAAATATAAATGATAGAGTCTGAGGAAGAACTCTGTTTAACCCTGAGGAGGTAACAGAGTTTAGGTAAGTGGGCGGAGTCTGAATGGTGGTTATATAACAGTGCTGTGAGAATGTGATGTTTGTCAACTAAAATCATTTAACACCTGTTTCTGAACCTCTGGCTCCTCCCCCCAGCTCACCTGTTCTGCAGGAAGACTTCAGCTTCACCAACAGGAACTGCTTTAAGCTCCGCCCCATCTGCTGCTGCAGCCAATCCATGCTCAGCTTCAGGACACAGGAAGACAGGAGAACCAATGAGCTCCAGGTGTCCTCTGTCCATGTCCTGCCCAGAGGCATCATGGGGGATGTAGTTCCAGTGAGGGAGGAGGACAGGACGGTTCATCCAGAGAGGAGAAGGAGACAGAACCTGCAGAACCAACGGGTCAGTCAGCAGAACCAGCAGAACCTGCAGAACCAACAGAACCTGCAGAACCAACGGGTGAGTCAGCAGAACCAACAGAACCTGCAGAACCAACAGAACCTGCAGAACCACCAGGTGAGTCAGCCGAACCAACAGAACCTGCAGAACCAACGGGTGAGTCAGCAGAACCAACAGAACCTGCAGAACCTGCAGAACCAACAGGTCAGTCAGCAGAACAAACAGAACCACCAGGTGAGTCAGCAGAACCTGCAGAACCAACAGGTGAGTCAGCAGAACCAACAGAACCATCAGGTGAGTCAGCAGAACCAACAGAACCACCAGGTGAGACGGTCTCCTTCAGTCCGTCAGACTCACCTCACACCTGACACTCCCACTGCTGTCCGTCAGCCTCCAGTCTCCGCCCCGCCCCTCTGTCAGACAGCCAATCAGCAGCAGGTTGACCCGCTGCAGCACCTGCTGTTCTGGCAGAGAAAGCTCTGCCTCCTTGGCCCAGGCTCTGTGCTGATTGGTGGTCCAGGACAGGTTGCTGACACAAGCCAGGTTCTGCTGGGAGACGAGCTCAGAGGCAGACAGGAGTCTGACCAATAGGAAGAGAGCAGTGAGTCACATGACCGGTGAGGGGGGAATGACAGCAGGTGTGGAGTTACCTGTAGCTGACAGGTAAACTGTGATCCATGCTGGACCTCTGCTGGATCTCCAGAACCAGACGGATGCTGAGCTGCTCCACACCTGAAACACAACAGCAGGTGAAACATGACTCACCTGGAGGACAGGTGAGTCCTGGAGGACAGGTGAGACCTGGAGGACAGGTGAGACCTGCAGGACAGGTGAGACCTGGAGGACAGGTGAGACCTGCAGGACAGGTGAGACCTGGAGGACAGGTGAGACCTGGAGGACAGGTGAGACCTGCAGGACAGGTGAGACCTGGAGAGACAGGTGAGACCTACTGACAGGTGAGACCGAACAGGTGAGACCTGCAGGACAGGTGAGACCTGCAGGACAGGTGAGACCTACTGACAGGTGAGACCTGGAGGACAGGTGAGACCTGCAGGACAGGTGAGACCTGCAGGACAGGTGAGACCTGGAGGACAGGTGAGACCTACTGACAGGTGAGACCTGGAGGACAGGTGAGACCTGGAGGACAGGTGAGACCTGGAGGACATGTGAGACCTGCAGGACAGGTGAGACCTGCAGGACAGGTGAGACATGGAGGACAAGTGAGACCTGCAGGACAG
This sequence comes from Oryzias javanicus, assembly GCA_003999625.1. Taxonomy (NCBI): domain Eukaryota; kingdom Metazoa; phylum Chordata; class Actinopteri; order Beloniformes; family Adrianichthyidae; genus Oryzias; species Oryzias javanicus. Next base: position 27,443,784 of record CM012454.1, read on the forward strand.
GTGAGACCTGGAGGACAGGTGAGACCTACTGACAGGTGAGACCTGGAGGACAGGTGAGACCTGGAGGACAGGTGAGACCTGGAGGACATGTGAGACCTGGAGGACAGGTAAGACCTACTGACAGGTGAGACCTGGAGGACAGGTGAGACCTGCAGGACAAGTGAGAGCTACTGACAGGTGAGACCTGGAGGACAGGTGAGACCTGGAGGACAGGTGAGACATGCATCACATGTGAGACCTGGAGGACAGGTGAGACCTACTGACAGGTGAGACCTGGAGGACATGTGAGACCTGGAGGACAGGTGAGACCTGCAGGACAAGTGAGACCTACTGACAGGTGAGACCTGGAGGACAGGTGAGACCTGGAGGACAGGTGACACCTGGAGGACAGGTGACACCTGGAGGACATGTGAGACATGCAGACAGGTGAGACCTGGAGGACATGTGAGACATGCAGGACAGGTGAGACCTGGAGGACAGGTGACACCTGGAGGACAGGTGACACCTGCAGGACAGGTGAGACCAGGAGGACATGTGAGACCTGGAGGACAGGTGAGACCTGGAGGACAGGTGAGACATGCATCACATGTGAGACCTGGAGGACAGGTGAGACCTACTGACAGGTGAGACCTGGAGGACATGTGAGACCTGGAGGACAGGTGAGACCTGCAGGACAAGTGAGACCTACTGACAGGTGAGACCTGGAGGACAGGTGAGACCTGGAGGACAGGTGACACCTGGAGGACAGGTGACACCTGCAGGACAGGTGAGACCAGGAGGACATGTGAGACCTGGAGGACAGGTGAGACCTGCAGGACAGGTGAGACCTGGAGGACAGGTGAGACCTGGAGGACAGGTGAGACATGCAGGACAGGTGAGACATGGAGGACAGGTGAGACCTGCAGGACAGGTGAGACCTGGAGGACATGTGAGACCTGGAGGACAGGTGAGACATGCAGGACAGGTGAACATGGAGACAAGTGAGACCTGGAGGACAGGTGAGACCTGGAGGACAGGTGAGACCTGGAGGACAAGTGAGACCTGGAGGACATGTGAGACCTGGAGGACATGTGAGACCTGGAGGACAGGTGAGACCAGGAGGACATGTGAGACCTGGAGGACAGGTGAGACCTGCAGGACAGGTGAGACCTGCAGGACAGGTGAGACCTGGAGGACAGGTGAGACATGCAGGACAGGTGAGACATGGAGGACAAGTGAGACCTGGAGGACAGGTGAGACCTGGAGGACAGGTGAGACCTGGAGGACAAGTGAGACCTGGAGGACATGTGAGATCTGGAGGACATGTGAGACCTGGAGGACAGGTGAGACCTGGAGGACAGGTGAGACCTGGAGGACAGGTGACACCTGGAGGACATGTGAGACCTGGAGGACAGGTGAGACCTGCAGGACAAGTGAGACCTACTGACAGGTGAGACCTGGAGGACAGGTGAGACCTGGAGGACAGGTGACACCTGGAGGACAGGTGACACCTGCAGGACAGGTGAGACCAGGAGGACATGTGAGACCTGGAGGACAGGTGAGACCTGCAGGACAGGTGAGACCTGGAGGACAGGTGAGACCTGGAGGACAGGTGAGACATGCAGGACAGGTGAGACATGGAGGACAGGTGAGACCTGCAGGACAGGTGAGACCTGGAGGACATGTGAGACCTGGAGGACAGGTGAGACATGCAGGACAGGTGAGACATGGAGGACAAGTGAGACCTGGAGGACAGGTGAGACCTGGAGGGACAGGTGAGACCTGGAGGAGGAAGTGAGACCTGGAGGACATGTGAGACCTGGAGGACATTGAGACCTGGAGGACAGGTGAGACCAGGAGGACATGTGAGACCTGGAGACAGTGAGACCTGCAGGACAGGTGAGACCTGCAGGACAGGTGAGACCTGGAGGACAGGTGAGACATGCAGGACAGGTGAGACATGGAGGACAAGTGAGACCTGGAGGACAGGTGAGACCGAGAGACAGGTGAGACCTGGAGGACAAGTGAGACCTGGAGGACATGTGAGATCTGGAGGACATGTGAGACCTGGAGGACAGGTGAGACCTGGAGGACAGGTGACACCTGGAGGACAGGTGAGACCTGGAGGACATGTGAGACCTGGAGGACAGGTGAGACCTACTGACAGGTGAGACCTGGAGGACAGGTGAGACCTGCAGGACAAGTGAGACCCTACTGACAGTGAGACCTGAAGGACAGGTGAGACCTGGAGGACAGGTGAGACCTGGAGGACAGGTGAGACATGCAGGACAGGTGAGACCTGGAGGACAGGTGAGACCTACTGTCAGGTGAGACCTGGAGGACAGGTGAGACCTGGAGGACAGGTGACAACTGGAGGACAGGTGACACCTGGAGGACAGGTGAGACATGCAGGACAGGTGAGACATGCAGGACAGGTGAGACCTGGAGGACAGGTGAGACATGCAGGACAGGTGAGACATGCAGGACAGGTGAGACCTGGAGGACAGGTGAGACCTGGAGGACATGTGAGACCTGCAGGACAGGTGAGACCTACTGACAGGTGAGACCTGGAGGACAGGTGAGACCTGCAGGACAAGTGAGACCTACTGACAGGTGAGACCTGAAGGACAGGTGAGACCTGGAGGACAGGTGAGACCTGGAGGACAGGTGAGACCTGGAGGACAGGTGACACCTGGAGGACATGTGAGACCTGGAGGACATGTGAGACCTGGAGGACAGGTGAGACCTACTGACAGGTGAGACCTGGAGGACATGTGAGACCTGGAGGACAGGTGAGACCTGGAGGACAGGTGAGACATGCAGGACAGGTGAGACCTGGAGGACAGGTGAGACCTGGAGGACAGGTGAGACCTGTAGGCCTCTTTCCACGCCTTTACCACGAGACATCGGAATGTAAACAGCTTCCACTTTAATAACGGCGACTCGAGAGAATCGTACAAGTCATTGTTCAAGTCTTTGAGGGAGAACCATTCCAACATTTGATTCTGCTGTTAACCTTTCCTGCTTCCTCGTCTTGACCGTGGTCGGGGGGAGCAGGAGAGCTGCTGCAGCTCCTCGGACGAACGTCCTCGTGGTTAAACCCGCGGGTGTTTGGTTCTGCAGGCAGATACTCTCTCTGTCTGGTTGGAGGCTGGAATCCACCATTTATTTTCACTTTTGTTTTACAGCACATTGATTTACTCCAACTTTCCCTGAACGCCCGCTCCTTTTCTTTCCGCTCTCATCCTCTCTCTCTCGCACACATGCGCGCGTGCACGTACAATCACACTCGCACCGCCCCGTCCCTTTCTCTCTCCGTAGCTTTCCCGCAACACTGCAAATGTTGTATGGATTACATATTTTCATTTTTGTCGAACTAAATGATGTGTCACCAAACATAAAAATTCTCAGTTCTAATCAACCAGTGACTGTATACGCTGGCGTCCACGTTAACTTTCAACTTCTTCTGTTTTTTCCACCCGGTTTAACGGCGTTGAGCCTCTAAATCTATTTCTACAGAGTAAAAGATGGAGACAGCATGTCCTCTTGTTTTAAACTGCTGCATTCCATTGAGGAAAACAATAGAAGGACAATGATTGGAACATTGTTGAATTGTAAAGTAGGTGTTAAAAGGTCTTCACGGACGCATTGATGAAGTCTGCTCCCATTGGCTACCCGTCATCTGTCACTCAAACCTCCCAGACGTTCGACGTCAGACCCACAAACGCTTATTGAGCCATCTGATTGGTCAATTTATAACTCAAATGACTTGTGATGATGGAAAGAAATCTTTTAAAAAAAATGAGGATTAGAAAAAAGAAGTTAAGCAGAAAGCAGCAGAGGAAGAGTGATTATTCTGACATTTAAAATGACTGAGAAATAACTGTCTGTTTCTCAATGGAAGTCAATGGGACTATGGCCTTTTTGCAACCCAGTGGTACTTCCTATATGGAACACGGAAGTAGGGGGGCATGCTCAGTCCAGTTCTCCTATATACAGTCAATGGTATTTACTCGTGTTCCAGTCTTCTGTAAACCCAAAAGTTTCATCCTCATAGATCATGTTTTAGGCCATGTCCACACGTAGCCGGGTATTTCTACAAACGCATATTTGCCGACCTCCGTTTTATAAAAACGGTTGCGTCCACATGTGATCGTTTTCAAAATAATTCCGTCCACACGTCCCCGCATACTTGCGCTGTTGGGCGATGTAATGAGCATGCCAGAACAGTAGTTGGCAGTGTTTTCCTAAAAGTCAGTGAAAATCTCCGAGCAGGAGGAAGCGATAGTTGTTGTAAAATAGCCGACTGCAAAGCGCTTATTCTCCTTTGTTCCTCGACAAGAAGCAGTAATTGTGTTTGTAAAAAAAGCAAGTATGAAGCATCTGTACCAGCGTAATAATTAACACACTCCTCGGGTCCATGCTGAGCACTGTAAACAGCGGCGCATCTATGACGTGTATGCACTAGAGTGACGTTTAAAAACGTAGATCTCCGGTTATGCATGTCCACACGCAGACGAGTTTTCCAAAATCTTCACTTTAGCCGGAGTTTTCCAAAAGCTCCGTTTTCAGTGACTTAAACCTTCGGTTACTGTGGACGATAGGCCGAAACGGATAAAAATATATGCCTTTTAGCAGATACCCGGCTACGTGTGGACAGGGCCTAAGGTGCTAGCATAGCGGCCCAACACCAGCGCCAAATCCACATGCACACCTTTGTTTGATGTGATGATGAAGGCGGAGCCTGTCTGTCTCTCTCACTGGGGGGGTCTGGTCTCGCAGCCCCCCCCCCCCGTCACACACAGACACATTCCTGCTCTGACACACAGACCTGCAGAGCTGGTGCTAGCAAAGAAACCTGAATCTGAATTTAACCAGAGTTCATGCAGACAGAGTGATCTGTCTCAGGTGTGTCTCAGGTGTAGTAAAGGTGTGACATAAACACAGAGAACAGCAGTAACCGTCCAAACACCAGGATAAATCCACCAGATTCTGGTGGAGATATCTGCTTGATTCTGTTACAAACAAAGCCAGTATTTCTTTAGCTTGTTATTATATTGAGCATATTTGTATTAAAATGTTCTTGTTACATTGTTATTTAAGTGAAATCTTAACATTTGTTCACATCATTAAAACACTCTCTCTATTTACAGATGTACAGCAGACTAGAAAAGATAACAGTGTTTGTACTACCCGTTCTATTTATTTACAGGTAAAACTGCATATTTGTTGAAATACATAAGAGCCGTATGATCTTACTTTGAACTTGTAAACATTGTTTTTTTAAGTTTTTGAGTTTTTTTATTATCGATATCAGCTGCAAGAGGCTAAAAAACATCAGATATCGGTTGTCAAAAGTCAACATCATGTATCAATGATTGAATCATCTAACTGAACAGAGATTGATGCAGAACGACCAGAGTTGACTCCGCCCACATCTACACACTCCAGAAGAGTGATTGAATCTGGAGGATTAACATAAATAAAACATTAAAATCAATCATAGAAAAGGTAAAGATAGATCAGACAGAACCTTGATGATTATCAGAGTAGATCTTTAGACTGGACCAGACTGACCCACTGCTACCCCCAACTGGACCCTCTTTACTTCAGAACCTTCCTGCCAAAGGTGGATCCATCAGAACCAGCTGGTTCTGATGCTGCAGTAAAGACGGGTCAGATCATCAGAGTTCTACAGATCCGGTTCTGCTCCACTCAGATCATTAGATCTGTTGGATATCTCAGAGAAGGAACGACCCGGATCACCTCAGCTGATTGGACCTCTCACCTGTGAGTGAGCCTTCAACAGTGGAGGGGGCGGGGTCACTGCAGTATGGGCTCAGGTATCGACCAACGAAGAGGAAGATGTTCTTTAGCCACGCCCTCTCCTGCAGAAGACACAGTGAGGTCAGAGAGTTCCAGAACCAGACGTGAGAAGGTTCTGCTCCTGAAACCGGGCCAGCTGAGATCTGTTAGAACTGGATAACAGTTGTCAGAAACATCATCAGTTCTGATAAAAAAGACGGATCAGAACTATAGAATAACCCGTTAAAAAGGGGTGTGGTCAGAGTCCACGTCCCTCCAAGTCTTGGTTCTCCTGACATGATCCAGACCTGAAGAAGAACAAGTTCTGGTCCGTTCTGTGTGAGAACAAATGAATCCAGGACTTCATGTTGGATCTAGACCTAAACTACGGCCCGCGGGCCAGATCCGGCCCACTGAACAACATCAGATAGACATGATATTTCTCCATCCATCCTCTCAGATCCAGATCCACAGAGAACATGATTCTATTCTCTGTTCTCCATATCTGAACCTCAGAAACAGAATCTGGTTTTCTTTCTTCATCTCAGTTCATCTTTCGCATGTATGTGAGTGTATGTGTGTGTGTGTACATGTGTATGTGTGTATATGTGTATGTGTGTATGTATGCGGGTGGTCCGGCCCTTCTGCAGAACTTTAAAAGTCTTTGTGGTCCACGTATTGAGAAGTTTTCCAACCCCTGATCTAGGCTCTAAAATCCAAACTGACTTTGATAGGTCTTTTATTTTGAAAGTAACAGGAAGTGTATTTGTGTTTGTTTTGTTTATAGTTTTTTTTTTTTTTTTGCAATTAACTTTTATTGTGAAGAACCAGAAGGGAAGATTTTTGGACTGAAACTATTTAAACGCTTACATAAACACAATAAACCCACAATGAGTATTTGAATATATCATGTATAACTGTAAGTGAATGTTGTTTTATTGATGCTGAGTTTGGTTGATGATTTTCTGCTGACAGGAAACACTCAAGTTTACATGGCTAATGACCGTGAGTGAACAAACACAAACTTTCATTGTTGAATAGTGATTTCTTCTTTACAAACTACTGCATCTCGATCCAAACCCGATGGTTCTGAATAAAAACCTGTAAATGATTCTTCAGTCTTTATTGAAGATGCTTGTTATGATTATTACATCCAGCAGGAGGCGCCAGTAGAGATGTTGTTTCAACAGTGACTGTTACTAGAAACCAGACAGTATAATAATACTGGACATCTGGAGACATGAGGTCCCATGCATTAGCTCCACCCCTCTGAAAGTAGCCCCCCCATTAACCATCACTTCCTGATTTGTTTACCTCCATATTGCAAATGTCTGCAACCAATCAACAGAGATTGGTCTGAGTCTCTGTGAGTCATAGATCTATAGGAAGTTCTGTCTTTAATCTGGAGAGAGTTTATAGTGAGTCTCCGCCTCTTTCCACGCCTCTACCATGAGAACACTGCATGTAAACAGCTTCCACTGTAATGATGCAGACTCGGGAGAATTATACAAGTCATGTTCAAGTCTTTCAGGGAGAACTATTCCAACATCTGATTCTGCAAACACTCAGTTTGTATTTACTTACATTCATTCTTTTATGTCTATGACTAAAAGAAGGTTTAGAGTGACGATGCTGCAGTGAGAATCTGGTTCAGATGTATTTAAAATAAATAACATTCTAACAAATGAACATCTGGATCTGTTTTACAGTTTGAAAATTCAACAAGATCCATTCCAGTTTGTCACGACACTCGTGCTCATCCTCAGAGGAGACGTCTGTGTCTGAATCAGACTGCAAGCTTGAAAAGTTCAGAGAAGAATAAACTTTGGTTGAAGATTTTATGGAGGAGCTGCACCACTCCATATGATGCAGAAGATCAATTTAAACTTTTTAATCAGAAATTCACAAGTTTTCCTGAAGTTAAAGACACTCATTTTAAAACATTAAATTACATTCCTTCCATCTAAAGAACTTTTAAGATTAATGTTTAATATAAACATATGTACATTCAGTGAAAAGGAAATTGAAACCACAGAACATTTATGTTTTTCCTCAAACACAAACATTTTGGAGAGAATTACATAACTGAGAAATATATTCTCTCAACCACCAACATTCTCTTTAAATACCATCATATTAGAAAATTATTTAGAATAAATCTGCTTGAGTATTATCTTGTCTTGATAAATTTAACATACACAAATATAAAAATATAAAACTCTCTCCAAAATGTAAAATATTTATACATGAATTCAAACTATATTTGGAATCATTGAAGCTCATTAGAGACCAGAAATAAAAACAATTTAAAAACTTCCCTTTATATCTATTATTATGTGTTTTTTATTGTTTGCCTCACTTTACTCTGATCTATTTTATTAATACTATTCTTATTTTATTGATTCTGTTTTAGTTGTTTAATGCTGCAGTTTCCTCCTATGATTGTAATCATGTAAAGATATTGTTCTTTCATTTCAAGCCATGTTTTGTTCTGCGGTGTGTGGTTGATCAGTAATAAAAAAACACATTGTACAAACCATTTGTATCTGTGTTTCTGTCTATATACGGTCTACGGTTCTGACATAGACCCAGTTCAGTAATTGGACCTTCCACACACTGACTGACGGCTCATGTACCATCACAGACCTGTCATGGTTGATCCATCTCTGCTCATTTATTCCTCTCAGTAGATCAACTTCTATCTGATCATATCAAATCTAACTCCCTGAAAGATCTATCAGAAACATAATCCTAACACGATTAGCTGATGACACAACTCTCTCTTTGAACAATCAATCAGACATTTATCTAACAATACATGTAATGACAATAGTTTCCAAACCATCTGGTGGATTTTATTTAAATTAAAAAAGTGAATTTACAGCAATTAAGAACAGTTCTAAAGACAAAATAGAAAACATTCCAGTTTACATAAACAAGCTCAACTTCTCTCCATACAGTTCTATTATCTGGAACAACAAGGATATTCTCTATAAACATCAATCTATTCTCTTTTATTCCTGGTTCCAAAACAATATCATTCTGGTTAATCAACTTTTAACACATTTATAATCTTATACTGATTTTCTAGACAGATATAACATCCCAGTTATGAATATGATAAAGTTTTTGGTTGGAACATGTTTGTTATTGAACCAAAGATGGAGACTTGATCCTTTCAATCTGTTTGTTCCAGGACAAATACTAGAAACGTTGGAGCTGTTTTCCAGAAACATATTCTAACTTTATTCATTATTGTGGATGATGTGTCTTTTTTATCTAATCACTACATTATTTCTAATAAGATTAAATACATTTCTGATCAGATTTTACCCACAAAAACTCATTTAAAAAGATTGAAGTCCAACAGTGACTCATGGTTCTTCTGTAAATGTTCTCTAGAAACAGTGACTCTTTGTCTCTTTTTACAATCTTTCTGGTCATTTTATGAGATTTCTTTTGTTATAAGTTTATTCTGTCTTTATCTTTACTTTGGAACATGAGCTGTTTGGCTTCCACCAGCAGATTATATTTTTAATACATTTATTCATCGTTCTTGTTAAATTTTACATCCACAAATGCAAATTATCTAGCAAAATTCACAAGTTTTCTTTGTTTCTGGTGGAGGCCAAACTATATATTCAATCAATCATTTAGAAACAAAAGGATGAAAAATGTCTTGAAATTTGTTCTCAACATAAACATTCTACTTTATTTACTGTTTTTGTTTGTTTCTCTGATATTTTTTGTTATTTTATTTTATTTAAATACTTTTTCATAATGTTTGTATTGATGAAAATGTATATTAATGGATATTTGAATTCTGTACTGAAACTGATGTTTATAAAGTAAAACAAATCTATTATCAGGAACTAAACTATCCGGAACCAAGTCTCTACCAGAGTTCTGCAGACAGAACCAACAGTTCCGAACAACACCAGAACAAACACCGAACTTACCGCCTCGCTGCTGGGTCCGAACCTCTCCAAGAACCTCTGTTCAGAGTCCATGTTCTCCGGTTCTGGATCTGACTATAACCGGGCTCCTGCAGAACTGTCCGAACCGAGAAACCCGCCGCTCAGACTTGAACTGCTTCCTGTTCCGGGTCATCTCCTGCTGCGCATGCGCAGAACAGCGCCCTCTGTCGGTGAAAGTATGGAACTTTACTGCAGGTGAAAGCAGACATCTGACCGTCTGGAGAACCGAACCGAACATGGAGACAGGAGCAGAACGGTTCCAGAACTGTCTCAATGTGTTTTAACTTCCAGATGATTATGAACTAATCGATAAATCTGATCAGTTTAAATAAGTGGGAGGAGTTTAGATCAACATTTAAAATCTGAAACATTTATAGAATAAATAACTGTTAGGACGAACATCAATCACTTTACTATTGATTAATGTTATAATTTCATGCAATGAGTTTATTCTGTTGGATCATTGGAGCCAGAATAACCAATGAAAGTTCAGTTTCTCTGTGAAGAATCTCTGAAAGAGATGGACCAAAATAGAACGGTAATTAATAAAACTCTAATTAATAAAACTGTAATCAATAAAACTGTAATGAATAAAACTGTAATTAATAAAACTGTAATCAATAAAACTGTAATCAATAAAACTGTAATGAATAAAACTGTAATTAATAAAACTGTAATCAATAAAACTGTAGGATCAATAAAACTGTAATTAATAAAACTGTAATTAATAAAACTGTAATTAATAAAACTGTAATTAATAAAACTGTAATGAATAAAACTGTAATCAATAAAACTGTAATGAATAAAACTGTAATCAATAAAACTGTAATCAATAAAACTGTAATCAATAAAACTGTAATGAATAAAACTGTAATTAATAAAACTGTAATGAATAAAACTGTAATTAATAAAACTGTAATCAATAAAACTGTAATCAATAAAACTGTAATCAATAAAACTGTAATGAATAAAACTGTAATGAATAAAACTGTAATTAATAAAACTGTAATCAATAAAACTGTAATCAATAAAACTGTAATCAATAAAACTGTAATGAATAAAACTGTAATTAATAAAACTGTAATCAATAAAACTGTAATCAATAAAACTGTAATCAATAAACTGTAATGAATAAAACTGTAATTAATAAAACTGTAATTAAAAAACTGTAATGAATAAAACTGTAATCAATAAAACTGTAATGAATAAAACTGTAATCAATAAAACTGTAATCAATAAAACTGTAATGAATAAAACTGTAATTAATAAAACTGTAATTAATAAAACTGTAATGAATAAAACTGTAATCAATAAAACTGTAATGAATAAAACTGTAATTAATAAAACTGTAATCAATAAAACTGTAATCAATAAAACTGTAATGAATAAAACTGTAATGAATAAAACTGTAATTAATAAAACTGTAATCAATAAAACTGTAATTAATAAAACTGTAATCAATAAAACTGTAATGAATAAAACTGTAATGAATAAAACTGTAATCAATAAAACTGTAATGAATAAAACTGTAATCAATAAAACTGTAATTAATAAAACTGTAATGAATAAAACTGTAATGAATAAAACTGTAATGAATAAAACTGTAATCAATAAAACTGTAATGAATAAAACTGTAATCAATAAAACTGTAATCAATAAAACTGTAATTAATAAAACTGTAATGAATAAAACTGTAATCAATAAAACTGTAATGAATAAAACTGTAATCAATAAAACTGTAATGAATAAAACTGTAATCAATAAAACTGTAATCAATAAAACTGTAATTAATAAAACTGTAATCAATAAAACTGTAATGAATAAAACTGTAATGAATAAAACTGTAATTAATAAAACTGTAATGAATAAAACTGTAATGAATAAAACTGTAATGAATAAAACTGTAATCAATAAAACTGTAATCAATAAAACTGTAATTAATAAAACTGTAATGAATAAAACTGTAATCAATAAAACTGTAATGAATAAAACTGTAATGAATAAAACTGTAATGAATAAAACTGTAATTAATAAAACTGTAATGAATAAAACTGTAATCAATAAAACTGTAATGAATAAAACTGTAATCAATAAAACTGTAATCAATAAAACTGTAATTAATAAAACTGTAATCAATAAAACTGTAATGAATAAAACTGTAATGAATAAAACTGTAATTAATAAAACTGTAATGAATAAAACTGTAATGAATAAAACTGTAATCAATAAAACTGTAATGAATAAAACTGTAATCAATAAAACTGTAATCAATAAAACTGTAATTAATAAAACTGTAATCAATAAAACTGTAATGAATAAAACTGTAATGAATAAAACTGTAATCAAAAAACTGTAATGAATAAAACTGTAATCAATAAAACTGTAATCAATAAAACTGTAATTAATAAAACTGTAATCAATAAAACTGTAATGAATAAAACTGTAATGAATAAAACTGTAATTAATAAAACTGTAATTAATAAAACTGTAATTAATAAAACTGTAATGAATAAAACTGTAATGAATAAAACTGTAATGAATAAAACTGTAATTAATAAAACTGTAATCAATAAAACTGTAATGAATAAAACTGTAATTAATAAAACTGTAATTAATAAAACTGTAATGAATAAAACTGTAATCAATAAAACTGTAATCAATAAAACCGTGTTCCATATAGGAAGTACCACTGGGTTGCAAAAAGGCCAAAGTCCCATTGACTTCCATTGAGAAACAGACAGTTATTTCTCAGTCATTTTAAATGTCAGAATAATCATTCTTCCTCTGCTGCTTTCTGCTTTACTTCTTTTTTCTAATCCTCATTTTTTTTAAAGATTTTTTTCCATTATCACAAGTTATTTGAGTTATAAATTGACCAATCAGATCAATAAGCTCAATAAGCGTTTGTGGGTCTGACGTGGAACGTCTGGGGGTTTGATTGACAGATGACGGGTAGCCAATGGGAGCAGACTTCATCAATGCGTCCGTGAAGACCTTTTAACACCTACTTTACAATTCAACAATGTTCCAATCATTGTCCTTCTATTGTTTTCCTCAATGGAATGCAGCAGTTTAAAACAAGAGGACATGCTGTCTCCATCTTTTACTCTGTAGAAATAGATTTAGAGGCTCAACGCGGTTAAACCGGGTGGAAAAAACACAAGAAGTTGAAAGTTAACGCGGACGCCAGCGTATACAGTCACTGGTTTCAATATGGAAATAGATGATTAGAACTGAGAATGTTTATGTTTATGTGTGGAGACACATTATTTAGCTCGACAAAAAAGAAAACATGAAAGTCAATCCAACATTACCGTTTGCAGAATCAAATGTTGGAATGGTTCTCCCTCAAAGACTTGAACAATGACTTGTACGATTCTCTCGAGTCACCGTTATTAAAGTGGAAGCTGTTTACATTCCGATGTCTCGTGGTAGAGGCGTGGAAAGAGGCGGAGACTCACAATAAACTCTCTTCAGATTGGGTGAAGGTTCTTCCTATAGATTCCATGACTCACAGAGACTCGGACCAATCGCTGGTGATTGTTTGCAAAATGGCGATAGCCGTTTCAGGAAGTGACGGTGAAAGCGGCGGCCTACTTTCAGTGGAGAGGAGGTCATGCATTTCCAATGGGAGACCTCATGGCTCCAGATGTCCAGTGTTTATACAGTCAATGGTAGAAACTACTGGTAGCCTGAATGTTGTGGTCTGAGGTTAATTACTTAATTACTGCTAAAATACTTGATGAAGATGTTTTCTAGACTCAGACATGGAGGTTATTTCTGGTTAAGAATAATTGTCTGCTGTTTATTTTGTGTTGAATATATTTATGTCAAGTTAAAACTATCCATGAAGACCTAATTATGTTGCTAGTATAGTGTTGTTGCTGTTTTAACACCCCCCCCCCCCCCCAGATGTTGTTTTATTATTTATTGAGGCATTTTTCTTTCAATGGAAAAAGAGAAATAAAGAAAATTAACATCCAGAGTAAACTGTTGTCATCTTGATTTATTTTACTTACACACAAATGTATATGGACGTGCACGTTCTCGTGCGTGTGCATGTTTATTCTTTATTTATCCCATCTGTTGTTGTTGACTCATTATAATAAAGTTCAGAGGTAAACAAGGTTCAGATCTCTGTAAACAGAGACACCAGCCTGTAACCATAGAGATGATAACATCTGAAGATTTCATTAGAAACATAAAGAAAGTGTTTCTACTGAACTCTGAGGAGGATCAGATCTGTGAGGATCAGATCTGTGAGGATCAGAACCTGAATGAAGATTCTTCTGGATCATCGTGGATCAGTAAACCTCAGAGAAGTTCTGACATGTTGATGAACCAGAACAGAAAATAGATCAGAAGAACCTCTGTCTGAACGTATGGATCTATATGAATGTGATCTGGTTCTGATCCGGTCTGAAGATGATGTTACTCCACCTGCAGCAGATCCCTCAGGTGATCAGGATCAAACTGATTCTGTCTCTGATCTCATCATTCAAACATTTAATCATTTCCTGATCAACTTGATCATAAAGATCTCCTGATCTGGATCCATCAGCCTCTTCTTCATCACTCTTTTATTTTGAAACGGCGTGACGTCATCACATCTGCTGTCCTTCCAAAATAAAATCCAGTGAAGATTCACATCTGCTCTGACACGTGAGTGACGTCACGGTCACGTGCAGCCGTGGTAAAAATATCAGATGTCTTCATGTCTCTCTCCCGCGCACAGACTCGCGCGCACGCACGGATGATGTGCGGGGGCGGGGCTCCCAGGGAGAGCTGCCGTGTGATTAGCGGAGGTTACGGTGACGTCACGCGGCTTTACCGCAGTCTCTCCGACCTTCATCACATCCTCACCATCGTCTTCATCGGTCGTCCGATTGATCCGCGCGGGAGGCAGCGCGCGCGCCCCGAGAGCACGCTCATCTTCATCACCTCCTCCTCATCTTCATCATGTCCGGATCAAAGGAGGAACGCAAAGGCTCAGGGGAATGGCACGAGTTCTTCTGGAACCCGCGCACGCGCGAGCTGCTCGGCCGCACGGCCACGAGCTGGGGTAAGTCCGTGCGTGTGAGCGTGCGTGAGTAGTGATGTGTTCTCGATCAGAATGAAGATGAAATTCACCTGAAGCTGCTGAGAGAAGAACTCAACAACATTCATCCATTCATCCATCCATCCATCATCCATCCATCCATCCATCCATCATCATCATCCATCCATCATCCATCCATCTATCCATCATCCATCCATCATCCATCATCCATCCATCATCCATCCATCCATTCATCATCCATCATCCATCCATCCATCATCATCCATCCATCCATCCATCAATCATCTATCCATTATCCATCCATCCATCCATCCATCCATCATCCATCCATCCATCCATTCATCATCCATCATTCATCATCCATCATCCATCCATCTATTCATCCATCATCCATCATCCATCCATCATCCATCATCCATCCATCATCCATCCATCCATTCATCATCCATCATCCATCCATCCATCATCATCCATCCATCCATCCATCCATCCATCCATCCATCCATCCATCCATCCATCCATCCATCATCCATCATCCATCCATCATCCATCCATTCATCCATCCATCCATCATCCATCATCCATCCATCTCTAATATCAGATGATCATCTCACATATTTGGTTCTTCAGTCATGATTCTCTCTCATGGTCATAAAAATCTTTTAATCTCATTTTCAAGTTTCTCTATTTTCATCCCATCGTGTTCTTCAGGAAAATTCTGGTCATGAACCTCAGGGTTGTTTGTAGTTCTGGGACCTGGAGTAAATGTCTTTTTCTCTGAGTAAAGTTCTGGTTCTTGTGGTAAATTTATGGTTCTTGGAGTAAATTTATGGTTCTTGGAGAAACGTTCTTGTGTGAGGGGAAGTCAATCCTTGTTAGGGAAACACTGATTGAGATCATGGACTTTGATTCCGGTCAGAGAATGAAGACACTTGGAGAGAGACTGAGGTTTCCTCTTTTATTGGATGATGAACAGAGTGGACTGCAGATGTTCAGATGTGGAGATGGTTAGTTTGAGTGTTAAACACAATGTGTTACAGAAATAAAGTCTGTCTGATAGTCAACAGATCTTATAACATGACTAAATAAACTGTAAATATGTGACTTAAGTATGACAGACGTCACTAACATGAGAACAGGTGAACACCCAGTCAGTCCTTACATCTTCTCAGCTTCTGCTCAACTGATTTATCTGCTGGTTCTGAGGTTGATAGAACATGAGCAAGTTCTGATGTTTCCTCAAGGGCTTTCTCACAGTTCTGGTTCTTGGAGTAGAGTTCTGGTTCTTTGATTAAAGTTCTGGTTCTTGGAGTAGAGTTCTGGTTCTCTGATTAAAGTTCTGGTTCTTTGATTAAAGTTCTGGTTCTTGGAGTAGAGTTCTGGTTCTGTGATTAAAGTTCTGGTTCTTTGAGGATGACCAGTGGAGTAGAGGACAGCACTTTGCCCTCATAGCATGAAGGTTGTGGTTCAAATCCTTCCTGTGAAGAGATTGGACCTTCTCAGGTTCTCTTTCACGGTCCAGAACCTGTTTGTTGGGTTCAGGTTATCATAAACGAGATTCGGTTCTCAATAATCTTAACTGGTTGAACAAAACATTCAATTTCATTCAAGTGTTGGAGGTTCTCGTTACAGAGATTTTTAGGGCGTGGCCTCTCAATTACTAGTTTTCTGACTATCAGATAAGGTTAATAAAAGTTATTACTAAAAGTAAAGAATCCCGTGTTTGTTCTTGGAACCATGATGGATCTGCTAACGGGTCCAGCTGTTCTAGGACCAGGAATCTGTATAAAGTCAGTTGAACTACAGATACTGCAGAGTACTACTGTATATCTTCCTATGGTGGTCAGTCTATAGACTCTGGATCTAGACCCTGGTCTCTAATAAACGCTGTGGCTTCTATTATAAGACATACGGCATCTCCAGACAATCATTCTTTAAATGTTCAGAACTCTGCAGAACATCAGCTTTCATTAAAACAGGTAGAAACAAAAACGCATGGAATTCTGGGTAAATGTTGACTAAATTAGTGTCATCCTGTAGAAAATGTGTACTTGTAATTTGTCTGTATGACACCTTTATTTTGAAGGGTCAAAAGGGAAGTTCCTCTCTCTCTTTAGTGGTTCATCCCAGTTTTAAAGGTTTAGTTTATTATTTAGAGAAAATCTTCTTTGTTTTTCTGCTGCTTCCTTTAGGGGGCGCCACAACAATAAGGTTCCAGCTCTTTAAACGGGTCAACAGAACCAGAACCAAGTCAGGCAGCTGAACAGAACTAAACAAGAACCAACAATGACTACACAAACATACCCCCCCACTGCTGTAATCTGGATTAAAAGAAGGAATTTGATTGGACCAGAATCTGTCCGGTTTGTTTGTGAAGGTCTGGTTCTTTTACAGGAGTTCTGCATCCATTGGGCTGATCTTCATGATGGAGATCATGATGTTCTTTGAGGTTCAGGAACTAAAGTTCACAGAATGTTCCCATGAGCCTCAGCTCCTCTGGAGAACCTCCACACCCATGAGGTTTGGAGGTTCCTTAAACTTCTCGTTCCAGAAGAAGGTTCTGGACTGAGCAGAACTTGGTTCTGGTCTCCATAGAGTATGACTGGTTCTAGGAGGTTCTGGTCGTTGTAGAGGATTCCAGGAATCCAGTTCAGAATACTGAGAGTTGCTATGGTTACCAAACAGGTAAACACCTGAAGTAATAGTGAAACTGGAGGTGGGAGGGGCCTAACCAGCCAGGGGGCTGGACTGTCTTCTGTATCAGCTGATAACCATAAAGATGTGAAGAGTGGCAGAGATGGGGGGGGGGGGGGTCATGCAGGGATTACAGCTCCCTCTGAATGTAGATCATCTGCTGGGGGCGGAGCCAAACACAAGAGGATTATAAAGATGACATTTAGAGAGCATGGGGGGAGGGGCTGTCATGTCCTCAGAAGGTGAATAACCCCCCTCCCCCCTCTCCCCCCAGGCCTGATCACGCTCTTCTACCTGATCTTCTACCTGTTCCTGGCCGGCATGTTTGCTCTCACTATGTACATCATGCTGCTCACGCTCGACGACTACAAGCCCACCTGGCAGGACCGGCTGGCCACTCCAGGTGAGAGGGGCAGGTACGGGAGGACTCATCTGGGTCCAGAGTCCAGACAGAGACCCGGTTCTGGTCCCAGACCTGGTCCAGGTCTCATTTCCTCTGAAAGTTTGAGGAAAATGAGAACTTCATTAGAAATGAAGAGAGATAGACATGACCTTCTACCTGCAGAGATGTTCCAGTAGCTGACCACGGACATCACTGACATATCAGAGCCTGATTGGCTGCTGAGGTCACATGGTGAGGAAAAGAGTCAAACACACAGGAATGATGTAAATGGTTACTTTGGAGAGAGGGAGTGTCCTTAGACCTCAATGAGAAGAAGACAGGAGGAGGTTTCATCTGTGAGGTCTAAGAGGACGTCTGTCTGCAGCAGGTCAACCTCAACACTTTAAACTCTAGGAGGACTGTGAGATGTTTAGAGTCTGAGGACCAGGAGATGTGTCTGCAGCAGGTCAACCTCAACACTATAAACTCTAGGAAGACTGTGAGATGTTTAGAGTCTGAAGACCAGGAGATGTCTAGACGAAGACTGATGAGATAAACCAGACTCTGCAGCAGCATCAGGCTGTGATTGGTTAACCAGATGGTGTCTGGGTTTCAGGAATGATGATTCGTCCGAAGGGGAACCAGCTGGAGATCACCTTCACGGTGTCCGACACTGAGAGCTGGGACGGCTTCGTTCAGAACCTCGACCTCTTTCTGTCTCGTAAGAACTTTGTAGAAGAACTGAGGAGAAAATTCAAATTCATTTCTGTTTTATTGAAACAAACAAAACATGAAGAAATACTGAAGTTTTTGACAGGAACCTTCTGTTGTAACATTCTGCTTTTACCTGTCTGTCTGTCTGTGGTGACCTGTCTGTCCGTCTGCAGCATACAACGACAGCTTCCAGGTTCAGACCAACGATGACTGCCCTCCTGATCAGTACTTCATCCAGGAGGACAGTGGAGAGGTAATCCTGGTTTTAAATTCAGAATAAAACTGAATTTCTGAGTTTTTCTTGATTCAAATTGTTGTAAATGAGATGAAAAAATGCTCTTTGAAAAAGATTAAGAGTGAGATGTTGAAGATCTACTAGGACCACAAGATCTCTTCTGATGAATCCACCTGTAGACATATAGATTCATTCACGTCTTTGTTTCCTCATCTGGATCTGAGGTCTTTCCAGGGATATGCTGTAGGGACTCCTCCTGTCTGTTCCTGTAAACTCACCTGTCTACCTGCAAACTCACCTGTCTACCTATAAACTCACCTGTCTGCCTATAAACTCACCTGTCTACCTATAAACTCACCTGTCTGTCTACCTGTAAACTCACCTGTCTACCTGTAAACTCACCTGTCTACCTATAAACTCACCTGTCTGCCTATAAACTCACCTGTCTACCTATAAACTCACCTGTCTGTCTACCTGTAAACTCACCTGTCTACCTGTAAACTCACCTGTCTACCTATAAACTCACCTGTCTGCCTATAAACTCACCTGTCTGTCTACCTGTAAACTCACCTGTCTACCTATAAACTCACCTGTCTACTTATAAACTCACCTGTCTACCTATAAACTCACCTGTCTACCTGTAAACTCACCTGTCTACCTATAAACTCACCTGTCTACCTGTAAACTCACCTGTCTACCTATAAACTCACCTGTCTACCTGTAAACTCACCTGTCTACTTATAAACTCACCTGTCTACCTATAAACTCACCTGTCTACCTATAAACTCACCTGTCTGTCTACCTATAAACTCACCTTCTGTCTACCTGTAAACTCACCTGTCTACCTATAAACTCACCTGTCTACTTATAAACTCACCTGTCTACCTATAAACTCACCTGTCTACCTATAAACTCACCTGTCTGTCTACCTATAAACTCACCTTCTGTCTACCTGTAAACTCACCTGTCTACCTGTCTGTCTACCTGTAAACTCACCTGTCTACCTGTCTGTCTACCTTTGGTTTAGGTGAGGAACAATCCCAAACGCTCCTGTCAGTTCAACCGGACCATGCTGGGAGACTGTTCTGGGGTGTCGGACCGTTTCTATGGTTACAACAGAGGCCAGCCCTGCATCCTCATCAAACTGAACCGGGTACGAGAACGTCTGAAGGAGAACCACACGTCCTCTAGGGGGCGCTGGAGAGCTGCAGACGAGCTCCTCCTTCACTGATGAACTCTGTCTGGTTTGTGTCTTCAGGTGATCGGGATGCTACCTGGGAAGGACAGGGAGTCTCCTTATGTCACCTGTGGAGCCAAGGTCAGCCAGTCTGTAGATAGATCCTTATAGTCTCTGTCAGTGGTAAAGGAACATTCTAGAAGATTCCTGGTCTGTAGAACACCTGATGGAGAGCTCAGCCAGGATAAAATACAGGGTCTAGTTAGGGAGGACACAATCTACCAAACCACCTGTGGGGGTCAGAGAAAGCAGATCCACTGTGGTGACTCCTGAAGATGAAAGATTCCTGGTCTGTACAACACTCGGACATGAAGACAACATGTCACTAAAAATGATCATTTAGACCAGGAGATACATTAGAAGTTCATCATTCAGTCAGTAGATACAGGACATTTGATAGTTCAGCAGTTGTTCTCAGATACGTAGTTTATTTCTTTTGGCTTTTCCCTTCGGGGTCTTCACAGTGAATCATCTTCCTCCATCTCAGCCTGTCTTCATCATCCTCTCCTCTAACACCATCCACCTTCATGTCTTCATTCTCTGCATCTTTGGTCTTCCTCTAGACCTCTAGACTCAGCATCTTCTACCAATATCTTCACTGTCTCTCCTCTGAACATGTCCAAACCATCTCAGTCTGACTTTATCTCCAAAACCTCTAACATGTGCTGTCCCTCTGATGGATTCATTCCTGATCCTATCCATCCTGGTCACTCCCAAAGAGAACCTCAGCATCTTCATCTCTGCTACCTCCAGCTCTGCTTCCTGTCTTTTCTTCACTGTTTCTAGTCCAACAACATGGCTGCTCTCACCACAGTCTTCTACATCTTTCCTTTCATTCAAGCTGAAACTCTTCTATCACACATCACACCTGACACTTTTCTCCACCCATTCCAACCTGTGTTCTGTGTTGATCTCACCTGTCTGTCGGTCTCACCTGTCTGTTGGTCTCACCTGTCTGTTGGTCTCACCTGTCTGTCTGTCTCACCTGTCTGTCGGTCTCACCTGTCTGTCTGTCTTCAGCCTTACAAAGTTGGTGAGGATGAGTGGGTAAGACCAGTGGTAGATCTGTAGAACTTAGAGTTTTCCTAGAAAATGTCATAGTAGATTCAAAGACGTGTTTGAATTGTTCCTTCAGGATGTAATTACCTGTTACTTTAAGTACTGGTTTTATTGGTTTCTATCATTTTCTGTTGATTCTATGTTAGTTTTTACATTTTATTTACACATTTAAACTGAGATAGGAGGATGAACCTCTAGAGATGAAACAAGAGGGTCAAGAGATAAAAACAAATGAGTAGAAACCAAACTAGATAGTAAAAACAAATATTAATACACAGAATAAACACACAGACAGGCTGAAGAAGAGTTGAAGTAAATAATATCAGCAGAATCCAAAACAGGAAGTAACAATTGTGATATTAATCTTTCTCTGATATGAAAGTTAAAGAATGAACTGATCGATAGATTCAAGATGATAGTTTAATTCTGTTTTTAATAGTTTTGATTGATTTTTATTGTATCATCTGGTTTTAATCGGCTGCATGGTGGTGCAGTGGTTAGCACTCTTGCCTCACAGTTAGAAGGCCCTGGTTCCAATCCCAGCTGTGGGATCAGAACCACCAACTGGACCTTTCTGTCTGAGTTTTCAATGGGGACTCTGTGCTTCAAAAGTTCATTGACTCTAAACTCTTCCTGTGTGTGTGCGATTGAGGCCCTGAACCCCACCTGTTCAGGTGAACCCCACCTGTCCAGGTGAACCCCACCTGTTCAGGTGAACCCACCTGTCCAGGTGAACCCCACCTGTCCAGGTGAACCCCACCTCTCCAGGTGAACCCCACCTGATCAGATGAACCCCACCTGATCAGATGAACCCCACCTCTCCAGGTGAACCCCACCTGTCCAGGTGAACCCCACCTGTTCAGGTGAACGGCCCAACCTCTCCAGGTGACCCCACCTGAATCAGTGTGAACCCCACCTGTCCAGGTGAACCCCACCTGTTCAGTGTGAAACCCACCTGTCCAGGTGAACCCCACCTGTTCAGGTGGAATCAGTAGCTGGGTTAGGCTCCAGCACCTCCACGACCCCAAAGGGGACAAAGTGGAAAATGAATGTGGTCTAATCCTGCAGTGACCTGGAGGGCCAATCACGTTAAAGCTTTTATTGTTATTGAAAGGTTCTGTTCATGTTGATGAAGCTGATTAACAGCTGATCTGATCTGAAGTTCTGGTTCTCCAGAGTTCTAATGTTGTTTATGAGACTCCTCCAGTTAAAACTATAAACCAAACTTCAGTTTCAGTTTTCCTGTGAACTCTGAAGCTCCTCCTCCATCCAGTCCAAATGGAACAGGTTATACTGTCACCGTCTTGATCAAAGCTGGGAGGAACCGTCACACAGAGAACACCTGAACGCTTCACCTGAATCTGTTCCAGCTCCTCATTGGACCGCTGCTTCAGTCAGGAGGGGTTTAGGAACCGCCCATCAATCTACTGACAATGAAGGCTTTGAGGAGCTGTCAATCATCTGAAGATAGATCTTTAATCACTGATTGTGAATCTTAAAGCCCCGCCTTTGGGGGGCGGAAGGGGGGGGTCATTCTGTAAGAGTTGTTTCTATTTAGGCTGATCTGTTATTGATTAGTTATTGATTACAGTAGTTATTTATTAATTATAGTTATTGATCATAGTTATTGATCAGTTATTGAGGTTCATTGATCATACTTATCGATCAGAGTTATGAAGTTAGATATTGATCGTTGATTGGATGAGCTGATTGAAGGTCTGATCAATTCTTCTTCTCCAGAGGGAGGACAGTGAGAAGATCGGACCTCTGGCGTATTTTCCCACCAACGGCAGTTTCAACCTCATGTACTACCCGTACTACGGCAGGAGAGCCCAGGTATCCACACAGAACCCACACTGAGCATGCTCAGTCTGTCCTCCGTTCTGACCTGGTGCCTTCACTGTCACAGGTGAACTACACTCAGCCTCTGGTGGCCGTGAAGTTCCTGAACGCCTCTCTGAACACGGACATCGACGTGGAGTGTAAGGTCATCTCCAACACGCTAATCGCCGGCAGCGAGCGCGACAAGTTCGCCGGCCGGGTTTCCTTCAAGCTGCGCATCAACGACAAATAGACCCACCTGGACACTGCCGTGTTTCCTGTGCTCCCTGAACACCTCACGCTCACCTGCTGGTTCCGTTTCCAGCTCTACGCTGCGTTCACTGACTTCCTTGTGTTTTTTTCTTCCATTTGTTTGTCTGTTGTTCTTCTGTGCAGCTCAAACCGGCTCTTTGAGCGACCAATCAGCACACACTTCCACTCTGATGTCACTGCCACGTTCAATCCTACCAGACCCCCCCCCCCCCCCCCAATCCGTCTGCTTGGCTCCAAGACCAAAGTCCGACCTCAATGTTTAATTCATCAGATCTTCGCTCTACCGTCACATCAGGAATCTGAAACCGTCCAAACTGGAAAGTTCTGAAAGTTCTGGTCCTTCAGAACTAACCGGGTCATGGACTCCATCTGGACTCAGAGCAGAACCACCTGATCAGTGTAAACAGCTCAGAAACCCTTTTCTGGTCCAATAGACACTTCCTGAATCAAAGAACTGCCAATGGACTGATTTATACACCGACCCGTCAGAACATGAACCGGGCCATCAGTCGGACCTCTCACTAGAAACAGGACCAAACTCTCTCTAATCATTGTAATGTTTGTGTTGTCATGGAAACAGAGCCAACCAGATCCAATAGCTTTAGAAACCTGGACTGTTGTTGTTTATGGAGTTTCTGTTGTTTACCTTTTGTTTTCTCTCTGATTGGTTCTTAGGTTCTGCTGAGAATCGATCAGTTGATCATTTGAGGATTAAATCTAGTTAGTCATTATTAAGAATTTAGTCTCAGTGTCTGTTTTTGTTTACATGTTTGCTTTTATCTGTTGTCATCACGAGGGTGAACGAATGACAGGAACATTGTTCAGTCACTCTGTGAACTCACCTGGCCACGCCCACCAACCTGCCCTACACCAATCGTCTTCCTTCATAAACTCAACAGCCAATCAGGTAGTCATGTTGTGTGATCTCATATCCTGTTCCTGTTCGTGATTGGTTGATTCCCATCGCCTGAAATGTCCTGAACTAAGAAAACAGAGATTAAAGAAATGAACTCAATGGTCGTCTGTGTTCTTCATAGAGATCTTCATCAGGAGCTTCACTTCACTGGTCATAAGACAAATACCACAGAAACTTTGGTATCTTCATGACTGTGCATCAGTGGTGGATTTTTGGGATGGAGGGGTCGTAAAGAAGCCTGAAGCCTAAAGTAACAAACGCCTGTTAGATCCAACGTCAGTTGGAGACCAGCCACAGTTGGAAAATACACTCTATTCCCAAAAGTATTGTCTCACCTGCCTTGACTCACATCTGAACATCTGAGCTTTAGCTCCGCCCCATCCTAACCTCTAGATCCAGTCGGATGCTGGTCCTCCTGCAGAGGTTCTAGCTTCAACTCTTCTGGGAACCACAAGGTTGAGGAGCGTTTCTAGAAAGTTCTGGACCATTCTTGGTCCGCTCACACACTGATGGTGGAGAAGGTCTGGCTCTCAGTCTCTGCTCTACTTCATCTCAAAGGTGTTCCATGGGGTTCAGGTCAGGACTCGGTCCAGTCCAGACTCTTTCTCCATGTCTTTATGTGCTGTGGTATACAGTCATGTTGGAAGAGGAAGGACCGCTCCAAACTGTTCCTACGAGGTTGGAGCGTAGAACCAAGCAGAATGTTTCAGTGGAGCTTAGAGGTCTGAACAACAAGCCCACACCATCATTCCTCCTCCACCGATGCAGTCTGAAACGTCCCGTTCTCCTGCACCCTCCAAACCCAGACTGCTCCATCAGGTAGATCCGGCGTCTCCACGGCGCCGGCGTGCTTTAACCACTGCAGCTGCTGCCATGGAAACCCATTCCATGAAGCTCTCTGTGTAGCTGTAATCTGAAGGTCACATGAAGGTCGGAGCTCTGCAACAATTGACTGTGTAGAAAGTCTGGAAAATATAATGTTTTAAAGTTTGATGGAACTGAAATCTCAGTGCAGAATGTGATGATGTCTAACTGCACTGATAAGTAAATGCATTCACTGACATTGTTCTTCCTTTATGTCTCTCATTTCTATGTCTATATATATATCTATCAATCTGTTCACTTCATGTGTGTATTTTATCTTTGATTTCTTTACTCTTCTTTAACATAAAGAAACTTGACTCATCACTACAACTCATCACATTTTTATTACTAGATGACTGCTTCATTTTTATATTTTACTTGTCCCAATTTCCCTCATAGAAAAGTTTAATCTGTGTTCAAAATAAAATAAAAAACAAAACTGAGAAAATACAGTTTTATTATCTTCCCACGTCTCCTTTCTGCATAAATCTTACAGTAATAACTTTAGAATGTGCTCCTGATGGTTCTAACGAAACATGAATGTGTTAAGATTAAGTATGAGAGGTGGTTACAGAACAACAGACTAGAAACATGAGAAAACAGAACAGAAATAAATAAAAGATTTGATCTTATTTCTTATTCAGTTTCTGTCTGTCCAAAAACTTTTGTCTTCTTTCTACAGGAATTTCATCAAGAGAGATGCCGTGATTGCTGGCCCTGAAAGACAGAAGACACAACCCATTTAACTCTTTAATCACTCCTGTGATTGTAGAGTTTGCTTTTCTTACCCTCCAATCAGATCTGGAGGAATAGGAAGAGGTTTAGTGAAACCATCCCGACCCATCAGCCAGTATGTGTCCTCTGTGCCTTTAACCTGCAGCAGACATGGAAACACAGCAAGTTACTGAACTACGACAAACATGTGCATCAACAACTAAACTGTAGTTGTTTACTAAAGCTTAGTTTAATAAACAAACATGTATTTAAATGTGTCACACATGAAGTTGAGGAACAAAGACAGAACCTAGACCATGTTTGAGGGTTAGCATACCTGGGTCTTCCTCGTCTCTATGAGGTACCCCACTTTGAGGCTGGTTAGGACTTTGACCGTACTCAGACTTATGTGGATCCGGTAAGCTAGACGGTTAAAACATCAACCTCTGATTGACAGAAACCTTCACAATATGACAGGAAAGTCTGAACATTTATGATCTGTAATAAAGCTGTTCCACATACGCAGGCCGCTGGCCTCCATGAGTGAGGCTGTTGTCACGGTGTCTCCAAAGAGACAGTACCTGGGCATGGTCAGACCAACCACTCCTGCAACCACTGGACCTGAGGATGGATGAGTTTAAACAGAGCTCTACTTCCACCAACACTCACAGGTATGTGCTGCAGGTGTGATCAGCACCTGAGTGCAGTCCAATGCGTATTTTGACTTTGATCTCCGGCATGTGTTTGATCTTAAAGGCTCCGATGCAATGGAGGATGTCCAGAGACATGTTTGACACTTCAGCTGCATGACGGGTTCCATTTCTGTTGGGGACGCCTGAAGCTACCATGTAGGCGTCGCCAATGGTCTCCACCTGGACGTCAAGCATTACAGGTGAGTCACATTTGAACCAGAAACATCAGGTACATTCAGTGTTTACTGTAAAACAGAGGAAATGTTATGAAATGTTACATTCTTATGACCATGTCGTGATGGGTTCTGTTACTGGTAAAAACGAAACTTTTTCAGAAATGATCAGACTTTTGGTGCAACAGAACATGAATTATAAACTACAGTTTCACTTTATCACAGTTCCCTTTTAGAAGACTCACTGTTTCAACATTTTATTTTTTTCAGTTGAACTTTTTTACATCGTATTGTGTTCTGCATCCTGATTGGCTGTTGATCTTGTCAATGAATCTCATTCAGTTGTATGTTCCTTACAGACGCTGACCTACACCCTGACAGTTTTATAAATCTTCATCCTGATCAGATCTTTGTTTCCATTCTAGGATCCTGGATTTGATTTTTCTATGATGGTTTGAACTTTGAGATTTTAAATGAGAGAGAAAAGTGTGAAAATGTCTGAGAAAAGTTAGAATGTTTGTAGTGAGAAGTTTTACGGCCTTAAAACATCTGGAATTCTACTTTACAGATTTCACCTATCACTGCTATTCATGGAACAGCAATAAATGAGGGAACGCTGTATTTGATTTTAAATTACTCTCATTATGTCTATAAAAGAGAAATGGTGGTCATTTGTTTGATGCATGCCATCTCTTCAGGGGTCTCCACAGAAACCCCCCTTCACTGATTTGCACAGGTGGTTTGGCAAAGATTTTTACAGCGGATGTCCTTCCTGACCGAGTTCTGTATGTTATCTGGGCTGGGACCGTCACAGACTCGGCCCCCAGAGGATACAAAGTTAGTATCATGAAGGATCTTTCCTATGACCTACGGTGGATTGAGCTCATCAATCCCTCTAAGAAACAAACACTGGTTTCAAATACACCGGTCCTGCTTACAGACCCATGCTGATCATTGGTTTGTTCTGTTCACGATCTATCACCTCAGATGTTTTGGTTTCAGTTAGAACCCTCTCAGTGAAATGGAGGGATTTGAGACCTGTAGTGATCCCTGAGGTTAAGCTTTCTGGCCCCCAGCCTAATTTAATGACACGGTTGTAACTCCCCTATGCATCCACCATCTACAGGAGACTTCATAGCAATGTGGTTTGGGTGGTGATTGAAGGCTGGTGCCCCGATGGCCCAGGCCCCAATCATAGAATCCGGTTTTTGATGTTGAACGCCACCGTCTGATCTTGTAGTGATGTCAATAGGTTCCAGCTTCACATGCATGGATCACCTCCACACTCAGACTTGATTCTGAAACACAATTTCTCAGGAGGGTTTGGACTTTCTCCCATTCTGGAACTCTTCATGGGTAGACCCGTAAGCTGCTGTGGGGGTTTGGTTTTGAACCTCCAGCTCATCTGCCGAGTGTTGGAGTCTGTGCTGGTGGACTAGAGGGTCTTTCCACTGCAACTTAGACCAGGATGTGTCCTTGCCTAAGAACAATAGTTTGGAGAACCAGAACTCCTGCACCTTTGGAAGGATAATGAGTTTTTGGACGTCCCTGTTTTCTGTCCTGTAGGAGGCCATTGACCCTGACTAGAGATATTGTTGGATGATGGTAGTAATACTTCAAGGATCTCTTCAAACCTCTCAACATGTCTTCTACTGAGGAAACAGAGGCTAAGGACTCTTATATGAAAAAAACTTTACATGGAGAATTAAAACAAACTCTGGTACAAATGCATAAACAAAAATATAGTTAGTAGAACTGACTCCTCTGAGAATAAACATTGAATGTCAAAGACTCTTTTGGTGAGTAAAAATGATGAAGATGATGTTTGAGTGTAGTTTACCTTGTAGACGTCATGAGAGGCAATGATGGCATCAAACATGGTGTACAGGTCGTTCAGCAGGTCAACCACCTGGAAGCAGACTCTCAGGTAAAAAGATGCAGCAACATCTACATCACAGGTGTCACATGTTGATACCTCTATTGGCTCACTGAGGGCAGAGATGGTGGTAAATCCTACAATGTCACTGAAGTACAGAGTGCAGTCGGAGTAATGCTCTGGTTGGACCGGTTTCCCTTTCTTCAGAGCCTGAGCCACAGACCTGGATCAGGACATGAAACACGGCCGTCCTCAGCTCAAACTCTCATAGTTTAATCAACATTTGGATTGTTCAAATCAATTTGAGTTAAAGATTCAGCATTTGAGAGTCTGCAGAGGAAAGTCTCACTTTGGCAGGAGCTGTCCGATCAGCTTCTCCGTCTTGTTCCTTTCAACCTCCAGCTCATCAGTCCGTTCTCTGATCAGATCCTCCAGGTTGGAGCTGTACTGCTCCAACATTCTCAGCATTGAGTCGATTATGTTTGCTCTTCTGCCTCTGCTGATGCCACGAAACTGCACACAGAGGAAAACCACGTAGAAGAATCCACACGATGACGAGTGTTTCTCTAAAGATGAGCATGGCCTATCGTTCCTTCACAGATCCAGTTAATAACTGGTCTTATTGTCTTATCACCCATGTTTATGTTTTTGTTTATCTCTTCCCTGATCCTCACACTCTCAACAGATTTCAGGTCTGATCTGTTTTTAGATCAGAGTTTTCTTCATGTCTTCTCATGCTCAGTGTGCAGAACATACCACAAACCTGTCATGTTCAGCTAGAGTTTTGGTTCACATGGTCATCTGTCATGTCCTGCTTTTTAATTCTCTCTTTTTTGTTAAAACATTCACTCTCAGTCTGTTCATCAATGTTTATCTGCAGCAGTTAAGTGATTGGGAGGCTGTGTCTGGGTCAGAGGAGGCCTTCAATGATTGTACTTTTATGTTAGTTTTGGTCTACAGCAGGTCGTATTACATTCTGTAGGAAAACATGCTGTATAAATAAAGGTTGATTAGATTAGAAGTCAAGTGTCTCACTTGTTTGAAAATGTCGTCAAATGTCGGTCTCTTGCTTGGATCTTCATTCCAACAATCATTCATCAGATTGAGACACTCAGCAGGAGCTTCATCCACAGAAACAACCGGCCTGCACAAAGGAGGAGGTTTCTTCAGCCGTTCCACGATCTCTGAGGGACAGAGAGAACGGGTTAGACAGACAGATGGTCTTCAGACAGACAGATAGTTATTCAGACAGTCTTCAGACAGACAGACAGTCTTCAGACAGACAGATAGTTATTCAGACAGTCTTCAGACAGACAGATGGTCTTCAGACAGACAGATGGTTATTCAGACAGTCTTTAGACAAACAGACAATCTGTAGACAGACAAATTGTCTTGAGACAGGAAGTCTTTAGACAGACAGTCTTCAGACACACAGATGGTCTTCAGACAGACAGTGTTCAGTCAGACAGACAGACAGACAGACAGAGTTCCCTCACCGTGTGCAGGCATGTCCATCATAGCAAAGGGTAAAGTTCTGGAGATGACTTCCTGTATGATGATAGAGAAACTGAAGACATCACCAGCAAAGGAACCTCCTCGGACCGGGTTCCTCAGGAGTTCTGGTGAGGTCCATAACAGATCTGAGAGAAGCACAGGTGAGTTCCATCAATAACACTCTAAGACAGAGTTGATCTGTCAGCAGATAAATCCTCTGTACACAGTTCTAAAACACAATCATGTCCTCCAGCTTCTGGTCTGAGTTCATCAGATCTTTAGATGTTTCCTTTGTGAAGTTCAGTCCACATTTCTTAAGTTCTTGCTGCTGTATTTACCTGTAAAGGTTGTTCAGTGCAGATACTGTGACTCTCACGACACTACAGCCTTCACATTCTCTACTCTTTAGGAAGATTCAGAATTCAAAGAAAACAGATCCAGTAGGTGGAGTAACCAGAAAAGGAAAATAACAGTTGATGTATCTCATGACGTAACGTAAACAATTATCTCTAGTGAGAATCTTCATCATTAACGGTGAAAACAAGAATATAGACGTTATAGATCGTTCTGTTCTGGTTAGTTTATGTCATTTAGAAGCAAAAGCTAAAGATTGTTTATTGGAAACGATGATTAAACTGTAAATGTATTAATGTGTGGAGTCTCAGGTAGAAGGAGTTCTGTTTCTCTTGAAGACAGGAGGTTTGTGTCTGAAGAAGACAGCTCAGTCATGGTTCTGGTCTTCAGTCTGAGTGAATGTTGAATCTTGAGTCAGAAGAGAAACTTCAATCATCCTGAAGTCAAGTCAGTCATGTGATTCAGGAATGTTAGATCAGTCGTTAGGGTCACACTGGAGTCGACCTTTGAGAGGTTGAACAAGAGAGAAAAGGTAAACTTATGTTCATGTCCGTCTGAGAGAAGAATAGAAGATGTTTATTGACTTTAGTCTGAAGACTTCTTTAAAAATGATCGTTCTGATTGTAAGGATGTCTCCCAGAGAGATAGAGAATAGTGAAAACAAGACACATGCACCACCAGGACCCTCACTCACTGATGTTTTACCTTGAGGGTCTTCAGGAAGGCTCAGGTTCTGGGACTGAAGGATCATGGGAAGTCCATAGTCTGTGATTTTCAAAACAAAACGTCCATCTACCAAACAGTTGGTGGACTTGAGACGACCGTGAGTCAGACCTCGTAGATGGAGGTACTTCATTCCCTGAAACAGACATTTCCTCTTCATGATCAGACATTAACACAGATCTAAGAAATTATCCAATCAGTGGAGAAGAACTTTCTCTTCTTTATCTGGTTCTGACCTGCTGACCTGCAGTCTCACAGATGAATTCTGCTCTCAGATGTTCTAGGTTCATTAACCAAAGTGTACATATATATATATATCTATATCCAACAGCATTCTTTCTAAAGACCCATCAGTCATGAGCTGCATCAGTGGTTCTGGTGCTGCTGGT
Organism: Oryzias javanicus; assembly: GCA_003999625.1. Classification (NCBI taxonomy): domain Eukaryota; kingdom Metazoa; phylum Chordata; class Actinopteri; order Beloniformes; family Adrianichthyidae; genus Oryzias; species Oryzias javanicus. The sequence continues at coordinate 27,475,214 of CM012454.1, forward strand.
AGAGTCTCTCTCAGGTTCTAGATGATGAGTGGTCCAGAGGCTCTGCTCATATGAGGGGCAGTCTAGGGCGGGGGGGCTTGACATCATAGACATTAGACTGTCAGAACATAGAACGTCTCTTTAGTGAGCAGGAAACAGACTGAGCAGGACGGGTCAGACGGTCAGAGTCCTGAACCCAGAGAGGGTCCTGAACCAGAGGGTCTTGAACCCAGAGAGGGTCTTGAACCCAGAGAGGGTCCTGAACCAGAGGGTCCTGAACCAGAGGGTCCTGAACCAGAGGGTCTTGAACCCAGAGAGGGTCCTGAACCCAGAGAGGGTCCTGGACCCAGAGAGGGTCATGAACCCAGAGAGGGTCCTGAACCCAGAGAGGGTCCTGAACCAGAGGGTCTTGAACCCAGAGAGGGTCCTGAACCCAGAGAGGGTCCTGGACCCAGAGAGGGTCATGAACCCAGAGAGGGTCCTGAACCCAGATCCTCATCAGGGTTAGACTGAACCTCAATGAGACGAGACAGGAAGTGTGTGCAGAAATTCTGAGTCATCATGTGTGACGGTTCACCATGACAACGTCACGGTCCTTCATCTGAGCCTGGACACAGACCCACAAAGACACAACACACCAGTCCTCACACATGCATCCACTTCATCTGTAACATCAGTAGAAGAATCTGAGACCGCCTCCTCGAGCACAGACGTGTTACAGCAGAACATGCTAAGAACATGGAAATGTCTTCATGAAACCAGTTAAAAGTTCTAAGAAGAACTTTCACATTTATGTTTCTGATGTGAATACTTCTTGGTTCTGGTGTAGTTTACACTGCAGACATGAACATTCAAACTGGTCCACAGAAGAAAGTGTCAGGATCCTTCAGCCGTGCTGATCCTTCATCATTCTCTCTGATCTCTCTATATTACCTTGATCAGATCCATGAGCAGTGAAGACTTGAACATCCAGTCCAGTCTGACGTCCCCGTCGGCCAGCAGGTCAGCCAGACTTCCTCGAGGACAGTGTTCCACCACCAGAGCCAGAATCCCCGAGTCCACGAACAAACCCAGGTACAGGTTGAGGTTCTCGTGCCGCATCTCTCTCAGCTGCAAACGCAGAACCGATACATGCTAACATCTCCTGAAGGCATCTGGAGTCTCCATCTGCAGGAGATCACCGCTCAGCATTCATGAGATGTTCTTCATCTCAGGTTAAATCCACAGGATCATCATCTGTAATCATCTCCAACAATCTGCTCAGAATTATCCTGCATCTACACTTCATCATCCTCCCTCATCTTCATCATCCATGAACTCCTCTCTGGTCTTCCTCTCTCCTGGTTTCTCCAACCTCTTCATCATCATCATCATCATCATCTCCAAACATCTCCATCTGCTCCCAGAACATCTATATGATCTGATCCTCTGATGGATCCATCCTGATCACTTCCACAGAGAACCTCAGCCTCTTCATCTCCTCTTCCTCCTCGCCAGAGAATATTGTGGCTGTGGTACAGTGGTAGGCCAGTCAGCCTCTGATCAGAAGGAAGGAGGTTCGATTCCCGCCTTGCTCGCCCATGTCCCTGGTGAAGACTCTGAACCTCACTCTGCCTCAGGTGGTTTTAGGTCGGCCGTGGAATCACCTGACATGTCAAGGTGTTGACGTCACCCATAGAAAATGCTTTACCTGCAGCCTCATGAAAGGAGAATACAGCGTCACTTCCTGTCCGTCTGCCGCCATTTTGGATCCAGTCAACAGTGATTGGTTCTTTAGAGGAACCACAGGCTCCAATCGGGAGTGAGCTTGTTGGAAGGCCACACCCCTCCCACTGAAAGCAGCTTGGGAACAACTGTCTATCAAACGTTGGAGGCGGGGCCAGTGGGACTGAGGCATCTGATTGATCAGTTTAAACTTGAGTAACTGGTGATGAAGATAAAAAATCTTTAAATAATCTTAGGATTATAAATGAAGAATGTATCAGATCCAGAATGATTATTCTGATATTTAGAACGACTGAGGAAGTCTATGAAACCAGCAGGTACTTCCTGTTCAGAGGGGAGGGGTTGATCTGTCCAGTGATTATACTGTCAATGGTTGTGATTGTGAAGATCTTTGAGCCTCAGGAAGACATTCTTTACCATTTAGACCAACAGAATGTCTGATCCACCTATGCTTTGGTCACACCTGGAACCTTCCTCCACCTCCTCCAACCTACCTGCACACACCTCAGCACCTGTCCATGCTCTCTGATGTTCTGGACCGTTCACCTTCACCTCTCTGTCCTGGAACCTCACAGTTCACCTGAAGATTCTGTCACTTAAACAGAAATACCCCCACCTGGTGCAGTCCACACCTCCACCTGGAAGTCCTCTGTATCTCACCACTGTCTTACAGCCCTCTTCCATGTGCTGAACATCTCCAATGTTCCTCTCTGCACATCCAGAATGCAGTTCTTCTCTGATCCTCTCATAGACTTTCTCTAGATCTACAGCAGTTCCTTCTGATCTTCTCCAGAAGCTTCAAAGATTCTAGTTTTGATGTTTACAAGATATTTTATAAAAATGATCAGAAATAAAAAAAAACCTTTTTGTGATTAACTTATACTAAAACAAGTTTGTCTTTTGAACTAACAGACCGTTTCTATTGAATTTCTATTGTTCAACAGACACACCTGTTATCACTGTCTGCTGCAGGTGATCTTACCTGGCTGAAAAGATTCTGGGTGTTTTGATTGACAGGTGTCGCTGTTTTTCCAACAGGAATCTTTTTCAGCCAAACCCAGTCGCCCTAAAACATCAAAGGTGAGTATGAGTTTATGTGTTTATAACATAAACATGTAAAACCCTAACCTAACCCTATGTGTTTATATATCAGTTCAGGTTAAAGACTTCCAGCTCCTGTACAGACATAGATATCAGTTTTGGACTCAAAAATCATGAAAGTCCTTTAGAAGATTGAATCTGAAGCTTCAGGTGTTCACTCCTGACTATGGACAGAGGTCATGTGATCTACATCAGGAGGTGTGGAGGAGGAGCTTCAGCCTGGACAGGTGTGTTTCAGATGTGACTGATGTACACAGACGTTTTTACCTCCAGGATTCCTATGTTGGAGCTCTCTGGAGTCGTCAGGATGTAACTCCGAGCGATGGAGCGCAGCGGCGTTTTAATCTCCAGGAGACTCCTCATGATGGACTCATCATTCAGTTTCTGAAACGAGGAACATCAACGTTCAGCTGTCTCGATGTTTTCCTGTTGTTTTCTGTTCAGAGTTCTTCTCTCTGAGCGGTTCTTCCCTCATCATTTCAGAAACCATCAGAACTTTAGAGACTCCTTCTCTGTCCAGATGGACATCATGAAGACCATAAACAACAGCAGAGCTATCATGATGGATGTGCTCTCCTGACCTCGTATTCCTCTGAGTAACGTTCAGTCACTGACAGTATTATGAGGATGAACAGGAACACCTCACCAACACTGTTCAGTTATCTGGACACCAAGACCCAAAGCTGAAAGGATCAGAACCGATTATGTTAGGGTTAGATCCAGATGGACGTCTGTTTAGAAAAGAGAAAGTTTGTCTGCAGAAAACGTTGTCTCTTGATCAAATATGGACCTTAAGAAACCGTTTCTCTGTCTGACACTACTATGAATGAATGAATGAATGAAATAGTTTATTACTACAGTATATCTAACTATACTACCATGAACGTATGAACCATGGTACGTTCTCAACCTGAACCTGATTTTCATCTCTTTTAGTTTAATGTGTGAATTCTGGAATGACAGATCAGGTTTCAGATTCTTTCTGTTGTTTGGTGAAACTTCTTTAACCTCAGAGAATCCAACAACAATCTTCTTCTGGGCTTTTAAAGTTAATATAATCAAAGTTTGTCTTTGTTCATTTTGTGAATCTGTGATAAACAGCAGAGAAACTGTTAAAAATAAAGACAAAAATAAAAACAAATTAGATTTAAATAAACAAACGATGACTGAACTAGACCTCATGGATCCAGAGTGAAGTTTGAGATGAATAGAAGATCTTATCAGAGAACGAGGCTCCAATGAAACGTCTGACATGATGTCAGAATGTTTCTCTCTCCTGAGTAAAGACTAGAGTAGAGTTTAGTCTATTGTAATCAGGTCCTGACTAGAGGTGAGAAGAGTGTCCAGATGAGTGTATCTCTGGGTTAATGTCCTCAGATTGATAGAATTCTCCCTGAAACAGTAGTACTACAGTAGTACTACAGTAGTACTACTGTAGTACTACAGTAGTACTACAGTAGTATTGACCGACCCAGGAGATACTATCTGGAGTATGAACCAGAACAACCACTAAACAGAACTCTGACCTTCCTGCTGACTTGAGTGTCGATGAAGACAATGTCGTCCAAAGTCAGGATCAGTTTAGCCAGGTTAGCTGATCTCTTGTACTTCCTGGATCAAGACACAGTTGTGTTTTAGATCATTCTAATCCTGAATGTCTCCAGAGCTGAAGTTCTGTTCTAAGATTCTGGATTACCTGATCCAGAAGAAGGACGCTGCAATCACAGCACACAGCAGCAGTAAGATGAAGAAGAGGGTGACGGCGTCCAGACCTGGAGAGGAACCAATGAAGAACGAGACGAGCAAATGATGAAAACATGGAGCTGAGATCATGATTGGTTAACACGACCAGAACAGGATGGAACTGAATCCAGAGATTACTGAGATTCTGATTGGTTAACACGACCAGAACAGGATGGAACTGAGTCCAGAGATTACTGAGATTCTGATTGGTTCACACGACCAGAACAGGATAAAACTGAATCCAGAGATTACTGAGATTCTGATTGGTTCATACAACTCAATCATTAATCAAAGTCCAGATATTTAAACTCTGGAAACACTGGAGAATATTTAGAAACAGATCAGATATTGATGTCAGTGAACTCACCACTGCAGGTTATAGAACTAAAAGCTCTAGAATCTAACTATCCTCTCATGTCAGTGAACTCACCTCCACTGCAGGTTATAGAACTAGAAGCTCTAGAATCTAACTATCCTCACTCGTCAGTGAACTCACCTCCACTGCAGGTTATAGAACTAGAAGCTCTAGAATCTAACTATCCTCTCATGTCAGTGAACTCACCTCCACTGCAGGTTATAGAACTAGAAGCTCTAGAATCTAACTATCCTCTCATGTCAGTGAACTCACCTCCACTGCAGGTTATAGAACTAAAAGCTCTAGAATCTAACTATCCTCTCAGGTCAGTGAACTCACCTCCACTGCAGGTTATAGAACTAAAAGCTCTAGAATCTAACTATCCTCTCAGGTCAGTGAACTCACCTCCACTGCAGGTTATAGAACTAGAAGCTCTAGAACAGAGGTGTCAAACATACGGCCCGCGGGCCGTATCCGGCCCGCTAGATGATTTAATCCGGCCCAATTATGAAGAGAAAAATATATAAGAATTTTCAAAAAAGAAAGCAAGTTTCTAGCCCACTCCTGTGGCGAGTTATGGTTCTTTAAAGAAGTGGATGCAATGCGCAATTTAACCACTAGGGGGAGCAAATGTAACTCAAAAGATCAAGAAATTAACATCGGATTCATTTTGCTGTGGAAACCCTCCAAAATATTTAACAAACTGTTTCTACAACATAAAATGACAGTTTTGGGTGTAATTTCATAAAAACCACTAAACTAAATTTAGTCAACAAACTAATCAACATATTTTTGACTGAAAATGCAAAAGAAAATTTCAGGTGAAATTCCCAGATTCCTCATTTGGGCCACAAATATAAAGAGGAACATGACAGACCTCACAGCTCCATGATGTTTTTGTCCAAAAACTAAAAATAAAGACAATTTTTTGCCTTTAATTCAATAAAATATCAGTTCCAGAACATAAACATTTATTTTATCACGTTGATCTCACAGCTGCACAGCAGGATGTCTGAGGGCGTCCGTCGGTTCCAGAGGGTTCATTTAGTTTGATTTTTCACTGATTAAAACATTTATATTTTTTCCGTAGCCCCTCTTTAGTTTACTATGGGGATTGCTTTAATGTCAGATGTAAAACATTCAGTCTGTATAAAATTAAATAAACCTTTTTTTTTTTTTTTTTTAGTGAAATCCATTTTATTTGAAATGCTTTGGACTCAGTAAATAAAAATGTAATAATAAGTGATTAGACTACTAGGTTGTTTGAAACAGTTTTTGCAACTAAGAAATAAACAAAACAAAAATAAAGCTAAAGATAACACGTTAAACAAAGGTTATTTTGCTGTTATGTTTCTGGCCCGGCCCACTTGAGATCAGACGGGTTGAATGCGGCCCCCGAACCAAAATGAGTTTGACATCGCTGCTCTAGAATCTAACTATCCTCACTCGTCAGTGAACTCACCTCCACTGCAGGTTATAGAACTAGAAGCTCTAGAATCTAACTATCCTCTCATGTCAGTGAACTCACCTCCACTGCAGGTTATAGAACCAGAAGCTCTAGAATCTAACTATCCTCTCAGGTCAGTGAACTCACCTCCACTGCAGGCCTCCTCTGGGCTGAACCAGCAGAAACTGGATTTGGATGGTTGACCTCCAGGAAAGAAAAAGTTTCGGCGCAGAGGCCTCAGACCTCCCACCGTCCCGTCGGTGTGTGTCGGAGCCAGAGTGTGAGTAGGAACCAGGCGGTCGCCTTCACTGTCCAGCACCACATACCGGGCCTGAAGGCCACGCCCACCCTTACCTCCGTAAGTGTGCACTCTGAAATAACAGGTCAATAAAAATAAAACAATATCCTCTATTCTACTTCCTGTTTCACAGTTAAGAAAACAAAGAATGGATTCTGAAAATATACTGTCAAGTGATTAGATTTCTGGAAGGTAAGATCTACATCAACATCCATCCATCCATCATCTTCCATATCCCATCCATGCCATCCATTCCCATAAATCCATCCCATCCCATCCTATCATCCATCCATCTTCCATCCATGCCATTCCATATTCCAATTCATCATCCATCGATCCATCCATCCATCCATCCATGCCTCCATCCATTCCGTCCATCCCATCATCCATCATCCATCATCCATCCATTCATCCATCCATTCCATCCATCATTCCATCATCCATGCCATCATACATCCATCCATCCCATCATCCACCATCCATTCCATGATCCATCCATCCATCCATCCCGTATCCATCCATCATAATCGCCCATCCATCCATCATCCATCCATCATCCATCACCATCCATCCATCATCCATCCATCCATCCATCACTCCATCATCCCATACCATGTCCATTCATCCATCCATCCATCCTATCATCCCATCCATCCATCCATCAATCCATCCATCCATCTCTACCATCATCCATCCATCACCATCCATCCATCAATCCATCATCCATCCATCCATCATCCATCCATCCATTCCATCCATCCATCATCCATCATCATCCATCATCCATCCATCCATCCATCCATCCATCCATTCCATCCATCCATCATCCATCCATCATCCATCCATCATCCATCCATCCATCCATCTCATCCATCCATCATCCATCATCCATCCATCATCATATCATCATCCATCCATCATCATCCATCATCCATCCATCATCATCCATCCATCCATCATCCATCCATCATCCATCCATCCATCATCCATCCATCATCCATCCATCATCATCCATCATCCATCCATCCATCATCCATCCATCATCCATCCATCCATCATCATCATCATCATCCATCATCATCCATCATCATCCACATCCATCATCCATCCATCCATCATCATCCATCCATCATCCATCCATCATCCATCCATCCATCCATCATCCATCCATCCATCATCCATCCATCCATCATCCATCCATCCATCATCCATCCATCCATCCATCCATCATCCATCATCATCCATCCATCATCCATCATCCATCATCATCCATCCAGCCATCATCCATCATCCATCCATCCATCCATCCATCCATCCATCATCCATCCATCATCCATCCATCCATCCATCCATCATCCATCCATCCATCCATCCATCAATCCATCCATCCATCCATCATCCATCCATCATCCATCCATCATCATCATCCATCATCCATCCATCCATCCATCATCCATCATCCATCCATCCATCCATCCATCCATCCATCATCCATACATCCATCCATCCATCCATCCATCATCCATCATCCATCCATCATCCATCCATCCATCATCCATCCATCCATCCATCCATCCATCATCATCCATCCATCCATCCATCCATCCATCATCCATCCATCATCCATCATCCATCCATCCATCCATCCATCCATCATCCATCCATCATCCATGATCCATCCATCCATCCATCATCCATCCATCCGTCCATCATCCATCCATCATCCATCATCCATCCATCCATCATCCATCCATCCATCATCCATCCATCATCCATCCATCCATCCATCATCCATCCATCCATCCATCATCATCCATCCATCATCCATCCATCATCCATCCATCCATCATCATCCATCCATCCATCCATCATCCATGATCCATCCATCCATCCATCATCCATCCATCCGTCCATCCATCCATCCATCATCCATCATCCATCCATCCATCCATCATCCATCCATCATCCATCCATCCATCCATCATCATCATCCATCCATCCATCCATCATCCATCCATCATCCATCCATCCATCATCCATCCATCCATCATCCATCCATCATCCATCCATCCATCATCCATCCATCATCCATCCATCCATCATCCATCCATCCATCCATCCATCATCCATCCATCATCCATCCATCCATCATCCATCAATCATCCATCCATCATCCATCCATCCATCATCCATCATCCGTCCATCCATCCATCCATCCATCATCCATCCATCATTCCATCCATCATCCATCATCCATCCATCCATCCATCCATCCACCCATCCATCCATCATCCATCCATCCATCCATCCATCCATCCATCCATCCATCCATCCATCCATCATCCATCATCCATCCATCCATCCATCATCCATCATCATCCATCATCCATCCATCCAGCCATCCATCCATCATCATCCATCCATCCATCCATCCATCCATCATCATCCATCCATCATCCATCCATCCATCCATCCATCATCCATCCATCCATCCATCCATCAATCCATCCATCCATCCATCATCCATCCATCATCCATCCATCATCCATCATCCATCCATCCATCCATCCATCCATCATCCATCATCCATCCATCCATCCATCCATCCATCCATCATCCATACATCCATCCATCCATCCATCCATCATCCATCCATCATCCATCATCCATCCATCCATCCATCCATCCATCCATCCATCATCCATCCATCCATCCATCCATCCATCCATCATCCATCCATCATCCATCATCCATCCATCATCATCCATCCATCCATCATCCATCCATCCCATCCATCCATTCATCCATCCATCCATCATCCATCCATCATCCACCATCCATCATCCATCCATCATCCATCCATCCATCATCCATCCATCCATCATCCATCCATCCATCCATCCATCATCCATCCATCATCCATCCATCATCCATCATCCATCCATCCATCCATCATCCATCCATCCGTCCATCCATCCATCCATCCATCATCCATCCATCATCCATCCATCATCCATCATCCATCCATCATCCATCATCCATCCATCCATCCATCCATCCATCCATCCATCCATCCATCCATCCATCCATCCATCCATCCATCATCCATCATCCATCCATCCATCCATCCATCCATTCCATCATCATCCATCATCATCCATCCATCCATCCATCCATCCATCCATCCATCCATCCATCCATCCATCCATCCATCCATCCATCCATCATTCAGATGTTTCTATCATTTATAGCCACTCCCCTCTTAATCATTGTTATACAGCATAAGATAAAATGTACTTTGAAGTCATAAAATAAACTCTTTACTCCAAAGAATGAATTCCACAAATCCTTCTACATATTTTACACAGGTGCAGACTGAAGGTCTTTCATATCTTTTGTTTTGTGCTCTGTCTATGACTCTAGTTACATTGACAGCTGATTGAATGCTGCACCAGGTAACTTAGCTCTGCACTTTAAGGTGATTTACTTCTTTTCATTGACTATATACTATCACACCTCTCCATAACTCGTGACAGACCCGTGCAGACACTCTCTTCTCTATCTGTGTGGTGAAGGTTTCTGTACTCATGAACTGAACCGATCATCATGAATGGATTGTTTGTCTGAGCGGGTCAGTTCCAGCGTGTATCCATGATAGATATTCACTTTGGTTTAAAAGACCTCCGGATGTTTGTCACACAGACAGAGAAGTGCTGCAGATCTACTGTAGATCTACAGCAGATCTACTGCAGATTCAGGTGTATGACTTCTGAAACATTATTTTCCATAACATCTTTTTCTGTTTCTCTAACTGTCTACATCATATTGATCGTAAATATTAAAGTGATCTTTAATCACTACATGTGAAGTATAAACTACATGTGATCAGTTTAGGTTCAGAAATTCTGAAGCTACAAAGTTCAGAGTTTTCATCTTCATTCTCTCGATCTATTTTCTGAGCTCAGATGTTCAAGAAACTTCTAAACATTACAGCAGCATTACACAACTTTATAATAGTTTTATTATCAGTTATATTTGTTGTATTAGTTTAAAAAATTATAAACTTTTTTTTATTAAAAAACCTTTAAGAGTCTGACACAATTTAAAAAGGATGAATGTTGATGCAGATGTAAACTGTTCATGACACTAAACTCCATGTGAGGTCACCTTTCACCTGAATGACCTGCACCCGTTTACCTGGTTGAAACCTTGGAACTCAAAACCTCCATCTGACTGGAAAAGCTGACTGCCCGTCACCCAGTGCCCGCCGGCCGCCAGACGGCGCTCTTCCACGGCCTTAGCAACAAAGTAAACCATGTTGTAGATGGTCCCGAACACTGGAGACACCTGAGGATGCAGCGGGACAGAAACAGGAAATGTGTTCATGGACGGAGAAGATAGAGACGAGAGATTGAGGTGAACATCTCCACATGAATGTGGTCGTTTACCAAAATAAAACAGTCAGAGTTCATGTGAATAATTAAGTTACTGAATGTTTATTCTATGAGGTTTGGTAAGTGGAGCTGGTTCAAAACCAGGAGGTCAAGGAGGACATGATGGTGATGGAGAGGATCAGATCAACTGATCACATCTCTGAAGAGACTGACAGAGCTGTTTATCTAGATCCAGACTACACTAGAAAAGGGAAACGTTGTAAAATAAACGAGCGTTCTGTCATTTATTACATTTAAAAATATCAGTTTTTATCAAGTTACATTTCTGAGTTGAGAATAAAGATTATTGTAACAAATAACAGAGCTTTAGTTAACTGATCCAGTGTTTCAGTGAAGGATATGTTCTGCTTGAACTCTATTCTATAGAACTGGACCACTAGATATGCTGCATGTCTTATAAAGCGCTAAAGCTAGCATGGTTCTGTCGTTCCTCAGATCTGAAGGCTTTGCTGCCCCGATGACCGTTCTCTGAGGGACATGTACCCGTCACTAAAGGTATACCACGACTACGTTCCCATCAGCTCTCAGTATCCGTACGTTTACCTCTGTGGCAGCGATGGCGGAGCGGATTTCTCTTCTCATCTGAGCCTCACGAAAGGCTTGGTAGAAGTTCTGATCCGACTCCATGGTCACGGTCAGGACGGCGCTGTAGGCGTGGCGCAGCTGTGTGCTGTTGGTCAGCTGGTGGAAGGTCATGTCCTGGTCCGACAGAGAGGAGATGAATCAGAAGATGGTCAGTTGATGACGGGATTTCAGAGAAATGAAAGGAATCAAACATTAAAAAATGAATCAAACATTAAAAAATGAATCAAACATTAAAAATTGAATCAAACATTAAAAAATGAATCAAACGTTAAAAAATGAATCAAACATTAAAAAAATGAATCAAACATTAAAAATTGAATCAAACATTAAAAAATGAATCAAACATTAAAAAATGAATCAAACATTAAAAATTGAATCAAACATTAAAAATTGAATCAAACATTAAAAAATGAATCAAACGTTAAAAAATGAATCAAACGTTAAAAAATGAATCAAACATTAAATGAGACGATTCTTCTGATCATCTGACATGTTGATGTCTTTATCAGCTCTGAACCTTTTCAGCTCATTAGAAAAGCTGCATTGACATCATGTCATTCAATTATTGATCCAAGAATTCAGTAAAAAGTATTCAGTCACCTGATAGGGCATAGCGTAGAGCAGAGCGTCGTATGGAATGAAGACATAACCATCAGAGATCATCCCCATCTCCAGAGCCGTCAGGAGGAGCTCCCTCTGATGCTCTCCACCAATCAGGACCGAGCTCATGCACATGATGACCACTGGGGGGGGGGGGGGGGGGGGGGGCACAATAAGTAAATCTACAAATGGTAAAGCAAACATGTTTTTAAATGGAGCTTCATGGGGTGTAACCCTTCAAATCCCAGCTGGTTGTTTCTGGGTGGAGTCTCCATGTTCTCCTGGTTCATGATTGGATCTCCTCAGAGTTCCAGAACTTTATCAGTCCAACATCAGTCATTGGTAAACTGATGGCTTTAAACTGTCTCTCGGTTTAGACTCGAGTGTGAACGGTTGAGTGGATCTGGAAAAGTCCGCTGGACAGTAGCTAGAATAGGCTCCAGCAACCTAGTGACCTTAGAAAGGGTTAGAGAGACGGATGGATGAAGATGGGATTTGTTTTCTTACTGACAAAATGATCTCTCACTCTTAATTATAACTCCACCCCCCTGGTGTAAAGATCTAAAAGCCAATGCAGTCTGGTGACCAGACTAGCTCCAGAGTTTCCTGACGTTCCGGTTCCATGTTTACGACTCTTTAGCTCCAGAGTTTCCTGACGTTCTGGTTCCATGTTTACGACTCTTTAGCTCCAGAGTTTCCTGACGTTCTGGTTCCATGTTTACGACTCTTTAGCTCCAGAGTTTCCTGACGTTCTGGTTCCATGTTTACGACTCTTTAGCTCCAGAGTTTCCTGATGTTCTGGTTCCATGTTTCCGACTCTTTAGCTCCAGAGTTTCCTGATGTTCTGGTTCCATGTTTACGACTCTTTAGCTCCAGAGTTTCCTGACATTCCGGTTCCATGTTTACAACTCTTTAGCTCCAGAGTTTCCTGACGTTCTGGTTCCATGTTTACGACTCTTTAGCTCCAGAGTTTCCTGATGTTCCGGTTCTATGTTTACGACTCTTTAGCTCCAGAGTTTCCTGACGTTCTGGTTTCATGTTTACGACTCTTTAGCTCCAGAGTTTCCTGACGTTCTGGTTCCATGTTTACGACTCTTTAGCTCCAGAGTTTCCTGACGTTCCGGTTCCATGTTTACGACTCTTTAGCTCCAGAGTTTCCTGACGTTCTGGTTCCATGTTTACGACTCTTTAGCTCCAGAGTTTCCTGACGTTCTGGTTCCATGTTTACGACTCTTTAGCTCCAGAGTTTCCTGACGTTCTGGTTCCATGTTTACGACTCTTTAGCTCCAGAGTTTCCTGATGTTCTGGTTCCATGTTTACGACTCTTTAGCTCCAGAGTTTCCTGACGTTCTGGTTCCATGTTTACGACTCTTTAGCTCCAGAGTTTCCTGATGTTCTGGTTCCATGTTTCCGACTCTTTAGCTCCAGAGTTTCCTGACGTTCTGGTTCCATGTTTACGACTCTTTAGCTCCAGAGTTTCCTGACGTTCCGGTTCCATGTTTACGACTCTTTAGCTCCAGAGTTTCCTGACGTTCCGGTTCCATGTTTACGACTCTTTAGCTCCAGAGTTTCCTGACTTTCTGGTTCCATGTTTACGACACTTTAGCTCCAGAGTTTCCTGACGTTCCGGTTCCATGTTTACGACTCTTTAGCTCCAGAGTTTCCTGATGTTCCGGTTCCATGTTTACGACTCTTTAGCTCCAGAGTTTCCTGACGTTCCGGTTCCATGTTTACGACTCTTTAGCTCCAGAGTTTCCTGATGTTCTGGTTCCATGTTTACGACTCTTTAGCTCCAGAGTTTCCTGACGTTCCGGTTCCATGTTTACGACTCTTTAGCTCCAGAGTTTCCTGATGTTCCGGTTCTATGTTTACGACTCTTTAGCTCCGGAGTTTCCTGACGTTCCGGTTCCATGTTTACGACTCTTTAGCTCCAGAGTTTCCCGATGTTCTGGTTCCATGTTTACAACTCTTTAGCTCCAGAGTTTCCTGACGTTCTGGTTCCATGTTTACGACTCTTTAGCTCCAGAGTTTCCTGACGTTCTGGTTCCATGTTTACGACTCTTTAGCTCCAGAGTTTCCTGACGTTCCGGTTCCATGTTTACGACTCTTTAGCTCCAGAGTTTCCTGACGTTCCGGTTCCATGTTTACGACTCTTTAGCTCCAGAGTTTCCTGACGTTCCGGTTCCATGTTTACGACTCTTTAGCTCCAGAGTTTCCTGACGTTCCGGTTCCATGTTTACGACTCTTTAGCTCCAGAGTTTCCTGACGTTCCGGTTCCATGTTTACGACTCTTTAGCTCCAGAGTTTCCTGACGTTCTGGTTCCATGTTTACAACTCTTTAGCTCCAGAGTTTCCTGACGTTCCGGTTCTATGTTTACGACTCTTTAGCTCCAGAGTTTCCTGACGTTCTGGTTCCATGTTTACGACTCTTTAGCTCCAGAGTTTCCTGACGTTCTGGTTCCATGTTTATGACTCTTTAGCTCCAGAGTTTCCTGACGTTCTGGTTCCATGTTTACGACTCTTTAGCTCCAGAGTTTCCTGACGTTCTGGTTCCATGTTTACGACTCTTTAGCTCCAGAGTTTCCTGACGTTCTGGTTCCATGTTTACGACTCTTTAGCTCCAGAGTTTCCTGACGTTCTGGTTCCATGTTTACGACTCTTCAGCTCCAGAGTTTCCTGACGTTCTGGTTCCATGTTTACGACTATTTAGCTCCAGAGTTTCCTGACGTTCCGGTTCCATGTTTACGACTCTTTAGCTCCAGAGTTTCCTGACGTTCTGGTTCCATGTTTACGACTCTTTAGCTCCAGAGTTTCCTGACGTTCTGGTTCCATGTTTACGACTCTTCAGCTCCAGAGTTTCCTGACGTTCTGGTTCCATGTTTACGACTATTTAGCTCCAGAGTTTCCTGACGTTCCGGTTCCATGTTTATGACTCTTTAGCTCCAGAGTTTCCTGATGTTCTGGTTCCATGTTTACGACTCTTTAGCTCCAGAGTTTCCTGATGTTCCGGTTCTATGTTTACGACTCTTTAGCTCCAGAGTTTCCTGATGTTCCGGTTCTATGTTTACGACTCTTTAGCTCCAGAGTTTCCTGACGTTCTGGTTCCATGTTTACGACTCTTTAGCTCCAGAGTTTCCTGATGTTCCGGTTCTATGTTTACGACTCTTTAGCTCCAGAGTTTCCTGACGTTCTGGTTCCATGTTTACGACTCTTTAGCTCCAGAGTTTCCTGACATTCCGGTTCCATGTTTACAACTCTTTAGCTCCAGAGTTTCCTGACGTTCTGGTTCCATGTTTACGACTCTTTAGCTCCAGAGTTTCCTGATGTTCCGGTTCTATGTTTACGACTCTTTAGCTCCAGAGTTTCCTGACGTTCTGGTTTCATGTTTACGACTCTTTAGCTCCAGAGTTTCCTGACGTTCTGGTTCCATGTTTACAACTCTTTAGCTCCAGAGTTTCCTGACGTTCCGGTTCTATGTTTACGACTCTTTAGCTCCAGAGTTTCCTGACATTCCGGTTCCATGTTTCCGACTCTTTAGCTCCAGAGTTTCCTGACGTTCTGGTTCCATGTTTACGACTCTTTAGCTCCAGAGTTTCCTGACGTTCTGGTTCCATGTTTACGACTCTTTAGCTCCAGAGTTTCCTGACGTTCTGGTTCCATGTTTACGACTCTTTAGCTCCAGAGTTTCCTGACGTTCTGGTTCCATGTTTACGACTCTTTAGCTCCAGAGTTTCCTGATGTTCTGGTTCCATGTTTACGACTCTTTAGCTCCAGAGTTTCCTGACGTTCTGGTTCCATGTTTACAACTCTTTAGCTCCAGAGTTTCCTGACGTTCTGGTTCCATGTTTACGACTCTTTAGCTCCAGAGTTTCCTGACGTTCTGGTTCCATGTTTACGACTATTTAGCTCCAGAGTTTCCTGACGTTCCGGTTCCATGTTTACAACTCTTTAGCTCCAGAGTTTCCTGACGTTCCGGTTCCATGTTTACGACTCTTTAGCTCCAGAGTTTCCTGACGTTCTGGTTCCATGTTAACGACTCTTCAGCTCCAGAGTTTCCTGACGTTCTGGTTCCATGTTTACGACTCTTTAGCTCCAGAGTTTCCTGACGTTCTGGTTCCATGTTTACGACTCTTTAGCTCCAGAGTTTCCTGACGTTCTGGTTCCATGTTTACGACTCTTTAGCTCCAGAGTTTCCTGACGTTCTGGTTCCATGTTTACGACTATTTAGCTCCAGAGTTTCCTGACGTTCCGGTTCCATGTTTACAACTCTTTAGCTCCAGAGTTTCCTGATGTTCTGGTTCCATGTTTACGACTCTTTAGCTCCAGAGTTTCCTGATGTTCTGGTTCCATGTTTACGACTCTTTAGCTCCAGAGTTTCCTGACGTTCTGGTTCCATGTTTACGACTCTTTAGCTCCAGAGTTTCCTGATGTTCTGGTTCCATGTTTACGACTCTTTAGCTCCAGAGTTTCCTGATGTTCTGGTTCCATGTTTACGACTCTTTAGCTCCAGAGTTTCCTGACGTTCTGGTTCCATGTTTACGACTCTTTAGCTCCAGAGTTTCCTGACGTTCCGGTTCCATGTTTACGACTCTTTAGCTCCAGAGTTTCCTGACGTTCCGGTTCCATGTTTACGACTCTTTAGCTCCAGAGTTTCCTGACGTTCTGGTTCCATGTTTACGACTCTTTAGCTCCAGAGTTTCCTGACGTTCCGGTTCCATGTTTACGACTCTTTAGCTCCAGAGTTTCCTGACGTTCCGGTTCCATGTTTACGACTCTTTAGCTCCAGAGTTTCCTGACGTTCTGGTTCCATGTTTACGACTCTTTAGCTCCAGAGTTTCCTGATGTTCTGGTTCCATGTTTACGACTCTTTAGCTCCAGAGTTTCCTGATGTTCTGGTTCCATGTTTACGACTCTTTAGCTCCAGAGTTTCCTGATGTTCTGGTTCCATGTTTACGACTCTTTAGCTCCAGAGTTTCCTGACGTTCTGGTTCCATGTTTACGACTCTTTAGCTCCAGAGTTTCCTGACGTTCCGGTTCCATGTTTACGACTCTTTAGCTCCAGAGTTTCCTGACGTTCCGGTTCCATGTTTACGACTCTTTAGCTCCAGAGTTTCCTGACGTTCTGGTTCCATGTTTACGACTCTTTAGCTCCAGAGTTTCCTGACGTTCCGGTTCCATGTTTACGACTCTTTAGCTCCAGAGTTTCCTGATATTCTGGTTCCATGTTTACGACTCTTTAGCTCCAGAGTTTCCTGATGTTCTGGTTCCATGTTTACGACTCTTTAGCTCCAGAGTTTCCTGATGTTCTGGTTCCATGTTTACATTCAAAAATACGTTTTTTTTCCTAAACTAGAGTGTCTGTTTCTCTGGCTGATCATTTCCTCACTTCATTTGTTGTTTCAGAGTGAACTCTTACCATTGACCTTATCAGCTGTCTTGATTTGATACAGTGCTTCCTTTGCCCCCTCCTTGCTGTTGGTCTCCATGGAAACCACAGGACCAATTGGCAGTCCCATAGCACGAAGGGAGGAGGCCACCTCCTGAGCAGTGCTCTCCCAGAGGTCAGTGGGGGCTAAAATCAGAAGACAGAAGAGGTTTAGCATGATGTTGAGATGGTCCACGTCTGTGTGAGTCTTTAATGAGACGAGCAGAAAACAGATTATTAAACTAAATATTCACAACTTCATCTTTTACATCATGAGAAACTTTAAAAATCATATAAAGAAGGATGAATGAAAGACTGTCAGTTCAGTCTTACACTGCGTTTCTTTAGTCTTAATTTCCTGTTTTTGTTTTTTTTGTTTTTATTTTTTTCAGTCATGTGACTCTCATGGAGATATGATCAGGAGGGAACTTACGAACATGGGATCAAGTTCTGTTAGCCTGTCTGAAAATCCAGCTCCAGCAAATATTCATATCTGTTGTTATTGAGTTATCTCGTCAGCGGATCAGCGGATCAGCTTTAGCTGATATATAAAAAGCTGACAGTACATTTAGCAGATAAACTCTGGATATCAAACAGCAGGGAAAGCTTGAGATGAATGAACTTCTAACAGATGAGATGCAGGAACGTGTGTGAACTGTCATAAAGGAAGTCTGACTGGAAAACAACATTTAGATTTGTAGAACCCCCCATGAGATCATTATGTTGAAAGCACTACTACAGACGGATACTGGAGAAACTGAAATGATTGGTGATCACACTAGAATCTTTAGGGATTCCCCCAAACTAAAATCATGACAGATAGAGAGATGATAGAAGATGTCTTAGTGACAGATCTCTCATGGATCCTCTGATATTTCTCATGGATTCATCCTCTGAATATTTATCCTCCACAGATCAAAGTGATGTGGTCCATATTCTGTTGTTAAAAGACCATCCCCCTAAACTGGTTTAGATCCTGACCACCAACCATCGCTCAGTAGACACAAAGTTCATTTCACTTGGATTTATAAGACCCAGTATTATAACAGTTGTCTCAAAGGGCTTCATGCTAGTAATTGTCCAAAAATATCAAATAAGTCATATATATAAAGAATATATTTATACAGTATTATATATACACATTTAGGGGGGTGCTCCCTGGTGTGGGACCAGGAGCAGTTTTGTTGTTTTCTGTTGTATTTATGCAGGTTTGTTTGTTTGATTGATGTGTCATCATCACAGTATAATGATGGACATCCAGCTGGAATATTTGACTGTTTCTCATGTTTGCTTTAAGCTATGAGACAAACCAACCGAGTCTGCTCTGGATAGGAGCCCCCCCCCCCAGAATTTCCTTTACTGGAGTCTTTACTGCAGTTCCGGTTCCACCCAAAACAGTTTGTGATACCGCTGGACATTCCACCAGAACGTTACCACACGGCTGCAAGGCCAAGACATCGGAGAGGAGGGAATGTGGTGGAATACACCGGAGAATGAAGCGGATGAGTTTACAGGACCGTCACAGCTGCATCCCCCCCCCATCCTGCTTGGAAATGTACTGTCCCTCCATAACAAGAAGCTGATGAGAATTCCTGATTACTACGGAGTCCTGGCTCAACAACTCGGATCGAGATGATAATTTACTGCTGAAAGGCTTCGGGATGCAGATCAGACTGGATCAGAACCAGGAAGTGACCAACAAGATGTGTATGCTGTTACATCAATATAAGGTACTGCAACACCGTCGTAGTACACGAGAGGATGTGTACTCCGGATATTGAACCGTCATCGATCTCTCTTCAGCCGTTTTACTTATTGCGTGAGTTCCAACAGCTGTTTCTACTTTTGTTTACGTGCATCCTCGGACTGACGCTGCAGCCGCCGCACAGCTGATCGGTGACATCACGAACCATCATGACAGTATTTGTCCTGAGGCCTTGAAATTAATCTCTGGAGATTTGAATCATTGCAGATTTACTCTAAGTCACTTCCACCAGACACAGAGGAACACGACTTTAGACTTCTGCCACGGCCCCGTGAGTCTCTGCTGATTCCTCCTCTGGATCCTCCAACCATAACTGTATATATCTGATCTTCAGACGTCGTCCTCGGGAGGAAAAGACTGACTTGTTGATCAGAGGAGAACATTTCTGCTCTTCACTGGAATATACAGACTAGGTCTGCTTCTTTGAGTCATGTGATGACGTTGATGTCTTATGTGACACTATTTCTTCATACATCACTTTCTGTGTTGATTCTATTGTCCCGTCTAGGAAAGTTGTTATGTATCCAAATAACAAACCATGGGTAACAAAAGAGCTTAAATCAATGATAAATAAAAAGAAGGTGGTCTGCTGCACAGGGAATCTCTAAGGAGGTAAAAAATGAGATTAGACTAAACTATAAAGACAATACAGCAGTGGGGATGTCAGAGCAGCGTGGGGGGCATTAAGGACATGGCCTCCTCCCATGTAAAAGAGGACAGGAAGTCAGTAACTGTAAGCAGAGTACCTGACTCTGGGTTATCAAGTGCATTTAATGCCTTGTTTTCTCGTTTTGAAAGAACTGATGTTTTCTAAAATTTGTCTGACTCTAACTTTTTTTTTCCGGTTCCAGGTCATGAGCAGCAGACGTGTCTCCAACTCTACTCCACTCTCTAGCTTTTAAAGTTGCCCTCAAGCAACTTTAATCACCAAGCCGCTGCAAACCAACGAGGAGAGTTGAACATGGCACTGAAGAAAAGTTTTGAAGCCGATTTGACGGAACTCAAAACCGCACTGACTGATATTCAACTTAAGCTAGCCCCGCTAGGGCAATTGGATGCTAAACTAGGAACCCTTATGGAGCTGCTGTAAAGCAAAATATATTGTTTCAACTTAAAAATATGAGTTAAAGGGCTGCCTTAAAATTTTAAGTCAAGGTAACAAACATGATTTGTCGTGTTAACATAACCTTTTGTTCAATTAAATTGAAATATCTTGTTTAAACAAAGTACTGGTGTGTTAATCTTATTTTAATTTTCAAGTCATGTTAACTTCTTGTTATTGTTGCTTTAACTTAAATATATTTTCTCAACTCATTTAAAAACTTAAGTTATGCTAAGCATTGTGTTTCAATTGAACAAACTTAAAAAATTTAGCCAAAAGAACCAAGATATTTATTTAAATAATATAAACCTAATTAATTAATTCACTCATTTTTTTCCTTGCCGCTTTATCCCTTTCGGGGTTGCGGGGAGGCTAGAGCCTATCCTGGCTGCTGATGGGTGAAGGCAGGGTTTACCCTGGACAGTTCGCCAGTCTGTCGCAGGGCCACATTCGCACACACAGTCACTCACACATTCATACCTAGGGGCAATTTAGAGTAACCAATTAACCTATGAAGCATGTTTTTTGGATGGTTGGAGGAAGCCGGAGTACCTGGTGAGAACCCACGCATGACGGGGAGAACATGCAAACTCCACACAGAAAGGTCCCAGTTGGTGTTTCTGATCCCCCAGCCGGGATTTGAACTGGGGCCTTCTTGGTGTGAGGCAAATATTGTCTGACATAAATTTGAATTGATTATGGACTCTTATTTCCCTATGTTAACTGAAAAAAAATGTAAAATGGAAGATGTGAAACATGAAGATATAGTAGCACTTTTCTGTCTGAACATTTTCATGCAGTGAACACATGTATGGAGTGATATTTGTGCCACCATATTCAAAATTATCAAAGACTTTTTAATATTAATTCAATAGGGCTACGTGTTGACATGTTGAGTTTTTACGCTATCTGTAAGAAGAAAATATGTAAAATACAAGAAAATATAAACAACAAGATGGGGTGACTTGTCTGGGTCCAAAATAACTTATTTTTCAAGATAGTGCCACTTCAAAGAAAAAAAATGACGACCCGTTTGAAAAAGCCGTGAAGTTCAGAGTCTGTGTGCAGTGCACTCTTCAACTCCCCTGAGTGGTGGCTTCTTCTGCTGCTTCTTCGCACCGAAAGGCGAACATTTGCACACTTAGCGCCATCCAGTGGTAACATATCGTAAGGGCCAAAAGCAGAAAAGTTGATTCAACTCAAATTGCTGAATCAATTGAACACAACATTTCATTTTGAGGATTTTTGTTTAGTTGAGATGTGTCTGACTTAACTTTATCATTTATATGAACGACTTGACCAAGAGCTTGTTCAGTTGACTTACAATAACAGATTAAAATAACTAAAATGTTGAAATGGGATTTACAGTGTGGAGGCTAAGCTGTGATGTATGGTATTACTGTCATCCAACCACTAGGGGGAGTCAGTTACTTGTGTTATGTTATGTTTGCCTGTATGCAAAACGTCAGAGAGATGAACACGGAGTAATAATAAAGACGCAGGTCAAGACAGCTTGGTATTGGGAAACTGAACAACAGAAAAGCTTCGGCAATCTGAAAAATCTCATCAGCAAAGCTCCAGTGCTCAAGTATTTCGATGTGAAAAAGGATGTAACATTATCTGTTGATGCAAGTTCTGAAGGTCTGGGAGCAGTGGTGATCCAGGAAGGACAACCAGTGGCGTACGGCTCAAGAGTGCTGACCGACTGTCAGAAGAGGTACGCACAGATCGAAAAAGAACTTTTAGCGATTGTTTATGGATGTGAAAAGTTTAAACAATATGTGTATGGAAAGACAGTCCAGGTAGAAACCGACCACAAGCCTCTGGAGACTGTGTTTAAGAAATCACTCCAGAAGGCTCCACCAAGACTTCAGAGGATGTTGATGAACCTACAACCCTATGATTTAAGGGTCAGCTACAAACCAGGAAAAGAGCTTTACATAGCAGACACACTTAGCCGAGCCTACCTGAAAGAAAGAACTGAACAACTCCTGGAACATGAACTACAGATTCATCTACTTACAGCTCAACTACTGATCACTGAAGAAAAACTGAACATATTCAGAACACAAACAGCAGCAGATGAGGAACTGCAGCAGGTCGTCAACATGGTCCAATCAGGATGGCCAGCAGAAATAAGACATGTACCAGCAGAGATCAGAGAATATTGGACGTTCAGAGAAGAACTTGCATGTTCTGATGGACTACTGTTCAAGAACACACGACTGGTCGTTCCACAGAGTCTGAGAGCAGACATGTTATCAAGAGTTCATGAAGCTCATCTGAATAGTCCAGTGCAAGGAAAGAGCGAGAGATGTCATGTTTTAGCCTAACATGGCAAAAAAGATTGAAGATGTTGTGTTAAAGTGCTCTGTTTGTAACACATTCAGGAGGAGTAACACAACAGAGCCGCTCATCTGCCACAACATTCCAGAGAGAGCCTGGGCAAAGGTTGGAGTGGACTTATTTCACTACAAGCAAGGTGAATATCTGCTTTGTGTTGACTACTATTCCAAGTACCCTGAGTTTGGTAAACTCTCTGGGACCACGAGCAAACATGTAGTAACAGCTCTGAAATCAATGTTTGCAAGACATGGAATTCCTGATGAGGTTGAATCAGACAATGGTCCACAATTTGGGAGTGCTGAGTTCAGGACATTTGCAGAAAAATGGGAGTTTGTACACACCACATCAAGTCCTGGATACCCCCAGTCCAATGGACAAAGTGAGAGAGCAATTCAGACAGTCAAGAGCTTACTGAAAAAAGCACCAGAGAGCCAAAGTGATCCTTACATTGTAGGAATTCACCTTTGGATGGAGTAAAACTGTCACCTGCCCAAATGCTCATGGGTAGAAGACTGAAAACCAGACCACCATCATCAACACAGCTTCTGAAGCCACAGCTGTTTGATAATGTCCACCAGAGGATCAAGGAGAGGCAGCTGAAACAGCTGAAACAAAAGCAGTACTTTGACCGAGGAGCAAAACGGTTACCACTTCTGATGGAGGGAGAAAAACGTGAAAGTAAAAGTCAATAGATAAAATGGCAGCCAGCAGTGTCGTGAGAGAACATGACAAACCCAGGTCGGTCATAATCCAAAGAAGATGGAAACACCTACAGGAGAAATCGCAGACACCTACTGAAAACCAGAGAAATGACATTTCCACAAGAGATCACTGAAGACACGCAGGATTTTGATCCTGTGACCAGAAGATCTACAGAGACTGACCAGACATTTGTACCATCAACAGTGACATCACCGATGAAAGGAATGATGACACCGACTGTGAACCAGGAAGAAACAGTTAAAAGGTCCAGGTGTGGAAGACTGATTAGACCACCAAAACGTTATTTACAGTGAAAACTAGCAATTATTTATGCTTGTGGAGTTAGTAGAAAATGTTCAAACTGTTTAATTGCAATTTTATATTTTTTCTTTGAGTAAGATTCATTTTTCAAGTGGTTGTAAAAGTTTTAAGTTTGTTAGTAATATATCAGAAGCAGCACTATTGTCAATAGCATTTCAGAATATTGACTAGGAGACAAGAACTGAAAAGGCAGTAAATATAAAAGTTGATTTAGTTATGGAAATATCTAAAGGGGAAAGATGTGATGTATGGTACTACTGTCATCCAACCACTAGGGGGAGTCAGTTACTTGTGTTATGTTATGTTTGCCTGTATGCAGAACATCAGAGAGACGAACACGGAGCAATAATAAAGACACAGGTCAAGACAGTCTGGTCTACAAATGTTTTATGTAAGGTCCAGCATCATTACAAAGCTAACACTGATGTTGGAAGAGTTACGACATGAAAAGACACGTAACGAACAACAAGCTAATCGTCAAGATCTCCTGGAGAGAAGAATGCACGACCACGATCAACAACTATGGATGAAAAATGTGATTCTCACGGGACTCCAACTACAACCCCGAATGCGGCCTGGTGCTAAGAGCACTAGCATGGATGCTAACGGAGTTATGATGGATGCTAACTCCGTAGAGAATCAAGTTGGAGCATTTCTTGAGTCTCAAGGGATTTCCTTGGACCTAAACACTGTTGAGGTCTGTCATCCGGAGAAAGAACACGGATAAACCTGATCCTGATCAGATTTGAGAATCAAAAGATCAAGATAGCTCTGATGAAACAACATAAACACCTGAAGGGTACTTCCATCTACATTAACGAACATCTCTCCAATTATAACGCTGATCTGGCTAAATACCTGAGAATCCTATGATCTAAGAAACAGATCCAGTCCACATGGGTCCAGAACTCCAGAATCTTTGTCAAACCACTCGGTCCACTGGACCTGATGAAGCTTCTGGAAATAAAATCCATGAAAGACTTTGAGAACTGTGGGATTACGCATGTTTGAACCTCTAATTCAAGCAAAATGTGAATTGTGGACTCATGAAACCGTCGGAACCGTTGAATACGAACTCTGACCCGATTCTGAAGAACTCGAGCACAATTCCCTTGAAATGAGACCTTCACAGTCTCTCAGTCAAAACAATGAAGATGGTTTACGTGGCCTTAAACCTGTTCCTAAACAAAGATGTAGCTCTGATTCTGATCTAATTGTTGATAAATACAATCTGCTCTAATTGTCTTTTTTTAATGAGAATATTTTGAAGTTTTTTTCTCCATTAATAAATCATGATTTTTAGCTCTTCTGCTCTCTTTGAGGTCCAGATGACTCCAACCACGCTATTGATGTGATGTGTGACTTAATGAGATTTATGTCTGGACCATGGACATGTGAGAGGAGCTCAGAATCATGTGAAAAAAATAGGAGTGTCTTCAGCGAATCTAAAAACACAAAAAAGTTCAGGCCAGATGACCCCACTTTTAATGTAAACAAGCTAAGGAGAGTGGAAGGGTTAATTAGCACTTTCTCATTATAATAATCGTTCTTTGATAAATGCAATCTGCACAATTTTTTTTTTTATGAGAATGTTTAGATTATTGTTAATGATTAATATAAATGATTTTTCTATGGATGTTTTTGAAATTCTATTACATCACTGATATTATTGATCTTTTATTACCTGAAACTATATTGATATTTGATTTTAAGTCCTGAACCGGATATTGATCATTCATGTAGAGAAAATGGTCGAGTCGGGGTGGGATTATATAAGTTCGCTTCCCTCCACCCTCGTCAAGTGATCTACTTGTGATTCATTATGGGATGTTATTTTATGTATTATAACCTGATTGGTTAAATTAAACCATTTCATTCATTCATTCATTCATTCATTCATTCATTCATTCATTCATTCAAGAATTCTCTCAAGCCAGTTATTGAAATAGTAATTTCACTAAACCAGGTCACTGCTTTATTTAAAAAGGTAAAGACTGGTAAGGCAGGGGGCCCTGATGGTATCTGTGGTCGTACTTTACACCACTGCACCACCAGCTCAGGGTTGTTTTTAGTAAACTGTTTCAACTGTGCTTCGACATTGGGAGGATTCCTGTCTTATGGAAGACATCTGCTGTGATAGTCACTTTTTTTTTTTTTTCCTTGCTGCTTTATCCCTTTCGGGGTTGCGGGGATGCTGGAGCCTATCCCGGCGGCTGATGGGCGAAGGCAGGGTTTACCCTGGACAGGTCACCAGTCTGTCGCAGGGCTCTGCTGTGATACCTCTTCCAAAATCGAGGAAGTCAAAGACTCTTGGTGATTTTAGACGGTGGCACTGACATCACTTGTCATGAAAAGTTTTGAACATATTTTAAAGTCTTTTATCTTGTTTTTAAGGGAAACTGGATCCTCTGCAGTTTACATACCAGTCTAAAAAGGGAGTCGAGGATGCTAAACTTTTTTTATTGAACACTGTTTTGAAGCACCTTGAGAAACCTGGAACCATGTTAGACTTTTATTTGCAGATTTCTCCTCTGCTTTTAAGAATGCAGCCCCACATTCTGATCCACTGGATTCAGATTTTAACCTCCAGATCAGCTTCTTTTATTTTAAGTTTTCTTACAGATCAGGTTCAGCGTGTTCTTGTTAATGGTGAATTATCCCCTCCTTCCATTTGTAACACTGGGTCTCCTCAGGGCTGTGTCCTTTCCCCTCTCCTTTTTATCTTGTATACAGACAGTTGCAGATCTTCAGAGGAGAACAGATTTTTAATCAGATTCTCCGATGATACTGTTCTAGTGTCTCTGTTATCTGCATCTGAGACAAACCATGGACCTGCTTTATCAGTTTGTTGATTGGTGTGATGACAATTACCTGGATTTAAATGTTCCTAAAACAAAGAACATGGAGATTGATTTTAAACGTGTTGCTACACATGGTCTTAGTGTGATCCATGAGGAGAAAGAGGAGACTGTTGAGAGCTACAAATATTTAGGCACAAACTGAAATTTCACCTGAACACAGACGTGAAGCAGCAGAGGATTTACCTGCTGAGGAAACTGAACTCTTTTAATGTAAATTAAACCATTCTTAATCATTTTTATTGTTCTTTTATTGAGAGTATTTGAACATTTTCATTTATTTGTTGGTTTTTTTGGTCTGTCTCTGAAAGACAAAAACAAACTGCAGGGATTGTAAAAACCTGCTCTAAATAACTGGTCTAAGACTGATGGACCTCCCTCTCTGTGGAGGGAACAGGTGCTGAAGAAAACCAAGAGCATGCTGGGACGGGCCCGGCATCCTCTCACTCCTGACTTTGTCTCGATGCCTTCAAGGCGTCGATTTCATTAGTACTTCTCAGAACTATTGTCAAAGTTTTGTCTTTGAAATGAAAACATTTCAGTCGGACCGTCCTTGCAGCTCAAACGCTCACCTGAAACCACGGCAACATGCGCCCAGCGGAAGAACCGCAGAACCGTGAACAAGACTTTGCTGGGGGGGGTGACTGGAGGAAGGTTCAGCCACACAGGATCCAGACAGCCTGGAGATGCAAGTCCTGCGTCCCAATGCTGAGCCATTAGAGAAGCAGCATGACAGAGGGCGGGGCTAAAGGGGCCGATGTAGGCGTGGCCATACCCCTCCATCTCTCCGAGTTCAGTCAGAGCTGAAAAAGAGGAAGAAACCCCAAAACCTCATCTTTATAAACTTAATGGAAAACAATCATGATGATGATGTTTAGTTTGGAGTAAAAACTGGTTTAAACTTTCATTCCTCCAGAATAAATCTATAACATCAAAGATTTTACAGATAATGAGACACGTCTCCTCTGATGGGTTTCTGAGAACTGATATAAACCTGTAAGATAAAAGGTTTTAGAGTCTTCAGAGGAAGAGCTGAAGGTCATGTACCTGAATTTAGACAGATTCAGAATAAAAATCATCAGAGAGAGAGAGAGAAAGGGGAGAGAGAGAGAGAGAGAGAGAGACAGAGAGAGAGAGAGAGACAGAGAGAGAGAGAGAGAGAAGGAGAGAGAGAGAGAGACAGAGAGAGAGAGAGAGAGAGCAGTCCAAGAGCAGTCCAGCTACTTAACACTGACTTACAATCAAGCTAATCAGTGCAATTAAACAGAATTACCACTATCACAACCACACTACGTCACTTTATGTCATCCTGTGTGTGTGTACGTATAAATATATTTATATACACACATGTATATTTACATAATGTACAGTTTTTCTCCTTTATCTTATTGTTATTATTTTTATTTTTATTTCTCTCTATACGCCTGTGTCAGGTGTAACTTGTAACTTGTATTTTGATTGAAAGCACTCTCTGCACCTTAAAATAGAATTGCCCCTCGGGGATAAATAAAGTTGTTTGAACTTTGAACTTGAGAAGGAGAGAGAGAGAGAGAGAGAGAGAGAGAGAGAGAGAGAGAGAGAGAGGAGAGAGAGAGAGAGAGAAGAGAGAGAGAGACAGAGAAAGAGAGAGAGAGAGAGAGAGAGAGAGAGAGAGAGAGAGAGAGAGAGAGAGACAGAGAGAGAGAGAGAGAGAGAGAGGAGAGAGAGAGAGAGAGAGAGAGATGAGAGAGAGAGAGACAGACAAGAGAGCAGAGAGAGAGAGAGAGAGGAGAGAGAGAGAGAGACAGAGAAAGAGACAGAGAGGAGAGAGAGAGAGAGAGAGCAGAGCTGAGCAGAGAAAGAGAGAGAACAGACAGAGAGAGAGAGAGAGAGAGAGAGAGAGAAGGAGAGAGAGAGAGAGAGAGAGAGACAGAGAAGGAGAGAGAGAGAGGAGAGAGAGAGAGAGAGAGAGAGAGAGAGAGACAGACAGAGAGAGAGAGAGAGAGACAGAGAGAGAGAGAAGGAGAGAGAGAGAGAGAGACAGAGAGAGAGAGAGACAGAGAGAGAGAGAGACAGAGAGAGAGAGAACAGAGAGAGAGAGAGAAAGAGAGAGATATATATATAGAGAGAGAGAGAGACCTTGTTTTCTTTCATCTTCCATCTGGAGTGGTCTTTAAAATCCATCTGGCTTCTTCCACTCTCATTCATTTTGTTTTTGTCCAATTATATCATTTGTTCTCCTTTATATTTATTGTTATGAGTTGTGTCTGATTTGTGCTAAATAAATAAATAATCTCCATTTGCTCATGTAAATAATTCCTGAATCATCCTGAAGCAGCAGAAGTCAACAGAAGGACATCAGATGGACCCAAACCAGTGGAGCTCATGTTAAAGTGGTTACCATGACTACCAGACTCAGTTTGAAAGTTGTCTCTGATATGGAGAAGATAAAAGAGTGATAATAATAATCATCATAATTATCTGATTGTTCTCATAAACCAGTAAATAACAATAAAAACATGGATCAATAATAAACCCTGAACTCCTCCAGGTTCTGCTGGGTTCTGTCTTCAGTTCAGGTGAGTTTTCTTTCTGACCGTCAATGTTTGGTCAGAAGTTTTCATACTTCCTCAAACGTCCTCCATGATTTCATTTGAACATATTTTCTTTCTCAAACCTTTGGAGGCGGAGCAGTCCTCGTTCAGCAGTTTCACGTCGTACCAGAATCCTCTGCTCAGGTCCGCGTCACCCCGTAACCGAGACAACGCTAGGTTAGCGGCCGCCGACGGCATTGCCCGGGAAAACATGGGGTCACATGACCAGGGACCAATCAGGGCCAGCTTGAAGGTTGCTGCGTGAACAGTGGTGATAGATAGGAAGCAAAGACACGCCCACAAAGAGCAGGTGAAATGCATCATGGTCACCTGAAGAACAGAGAAGACATCAGAACGTCTGAGATACAAAGACTGATAGATATTGTTTCTTTATCGTGTTGTTCTTTCCATCATGTCTTTTCTATTTCTGTAGATCTTTACTATCACTACTATAGAAACTCAAACGTTTTAAATCTCTACATTCTAAATGAATACATGAAGGTTGAACTCTTACCTGAGTGTCAGCGTTTCATCCGAGCACAGCAGCGTTCAGGAATCAGGAGACAGAACTGAAGCGTGGAGCCCAGAGATCCGAGGGATTAAAGTAATCCTCTTTGTGGCTCTGAGAGCTTCACCTGAGCAGGTGATTCCTTCATCGTCTGATGAAGCAGAGGAGATTATTTATAGCTGTGAGGTCACCGTGAACCAGGAGGAAAAACATGATTCACCAGAACGCAGAGAAGAGAACATGTATGTGAGAGATGCAAAATGATTTCAGAGCTCTTTAAGCCCCGTTGATAATGAGCAGTTTGTCAATGATACCATGCAAGCCCTCAGAGGAACCCTTGATGCTGTTGCCCCTCTGAAACTCAAGCTTGTTGGACAAAACAGAGTAGCACCATGGTTTAACGCTGAAACACGTTCCCTCAAACAAATAACTCGTAAATTAGAAAGAAAATGGCGCCGTTCTGGCTCAGAGCACTCTCTGAATGCTTGGAAATGCAGCCTCTTAAGCTATAAAAAATCCCTGCGTAAAGCGAGAACTCAATATTACTCATCTTTAATAGCAGAAAATGCAAATAATCCACGATTTCTCTTAGTACTATAGCCAGGCTGACCAGCAGCCACAGCTCGTTGAACACATATTCCTGCTGCCCTCAGCTCTGAAGACTTTGTTACATTCTTTGATGATAAAATCTCAAATATCAGATGCAAATTGAACAAGGTTTATTCCTACCATTACCCCTGAGCAAATAAAATGGTAGAAAGGAAAACATCCATAGAAATGTCTGTAACATTAGATTGCTTTACTGCTGTAGACCAAGCAGAAATAGCATCAGTTATTACATCTTCTAAAACTTCCACTTGTCTCCTAGACCCACACCCCACTAAACTTTTTAAAGAAATCTTTCCTTAATTAGTGACTCCATATTAACCATAATAAATACTCTCTAGAAACTGGTTATGTGCCTCAGTCTTTTAAATATGCGGTTTGTTAAACCTCTTTTTGAAAAAGCCCAGCCTGGATCCTGACATTCTGGCCAACTATAGAACCAATATCTAATCTCCCATTCATATCTAAAATCCTAGAAAGAGTTGTGGTAAAGCAGCTGCAGTGCCACCATACAGGACAACAATCACTTTGAGGATTTTTCAGTCGGGTTTCAGACCTCACCATAGCACTGAAACTGCACTGGTCAGAGTTACCAATGATTTGCTATTAGCTTCAAAAAGGGACTAATCTCTGTTCTGGTCCTGTTAGACCTCAGCGCAGCCTTTGATACTATTGACACACAGCATCTTACTCCATAGACTAGAGCATGACATAGGGATCAAAGGATCTGCCCCTCCAGTGGTTTTGAATCCTATCTATCTGATAGACACCAGTTTGTTCACGTAAAATGGACAGTCCTCTCATTGTACTCGAGTTAGCTACGGAGTCCCACAGGGCTCAGTTTTAGGGCCCATCCTATTCATGCTTTACATGCTGCCCTTAGGAGACATAATCAGGAAACATAGCATTAATTTCCACTGTTATGCAGATGATACAACAGCTGTATATTATCCATTAAACCAGATCAGAATGACCACCTAGAAAAACTGGAATTCCTGCATCAGAGACATTAAGTCCTGGATGACAATTAATTACCTCCTTCTGAACCCGAGAAAACTGAGGTCATGATACTGGGTCCTAAACACCTGAGAGATGCTCTCTCAGAATAAGATAGTCTCCTTGGATGGTGTAAATATTGCTCCCATTCTTCAGTCAGAAACTTAGGGGTCTTATTTGACCAGGATTTTATCATTTAAATGCTCACATATCTCAAGCTTGTAAAACTGCATTTTTTCACCTACGCAATATCGCTAAGATTAAAAATATGTTATCTAAAGTGATGCTGAAAAACTCATCCATGCATTTGTTACGTCGAGACTGGATTACTGTAACTCTTTACTGATAGCATGCCCTAAAAGTTCTTTAAAAGGTCTTCAGCTTGTCCAGAATGCAGCAGCCAGATTGTTAGCAGGAGAACTAGCAGAAGAGAACACATCACTCCTGTGTTGGCTCTCTCCACTGGCTCCAGTTGAATTTAGAGTAAAGTTCAAAATCCTCCTGTTACATATAAGGCTCTGAATGGTGTGGCCCCATCCTATATTAGAGATCTCATAGTTCCTTACCAGCCAATCAGAAGCTTCGCTCACAGATGCAGGACTGCTTTGTAGTTCCTAGAATTTTAAAAGTACAGTCGGAGGTAGAACCTTCAGATTATCAAGCTCCTGTTCTATGGAATAAGCTCCCAGCCCAGTGTCAGAGAGGCAGGTACAGTTTCTATACCATTCAAAACTAGCCTTAAAACATTCCTATTTGGACAGGCGTTCTGCCAGACTAGCCAGTAATCATAGAATAATTAACATAATGCTCCCATACTGTTCTGAATGTTTGGGGAAATAATTATTATAAAATCACATACTTCTCCAATATATGCTTGAAATATAAATGATGAAATATGTATATTCTCTACATAATAACATAGAAGGCTGCTAGAAGTTAAAAGCTGGGAAAAGTATGGTGCACTGGGGCTCTGTCCTCTTTTCCATCTACTTCTCCTCTCCTCTACTTTTTTATTTACTTCTAATTTGTATGCCTTTTGTGGTGGTGCAGTATAATTCACATGTTTTTTCCTTCTCTCCACTCCCCTGTGGGAGACCGGGAGAGACTGCAGTATTCCGGAGACTTGTTGGTGATCCTGACGAAGCCCCGCCATCTGGATGAAGCCCCGTCACCATCCGTCACCATCCTGCATCTCTGAGTGATGAGTGATTCCTGGTGGGTCGTCTGTCCTCCTGCTCCTGGTCGTGGTCTGCAGTTCGCTCATTCTGGACTATGGACTTAATCATCAACTCGTCCCCAGCTCTATATGAATGAACTCTACTCAATATGCAGTTTTAGCAAGCTAACTTTTCTTTAACCGTTCTGGTATCTCTCCTGTCCGTCCCTGGGATGGGATTCTCTCCCTCATGTGGGAATCCCTAAGGTTTCTTCTTTTTTTTTCCTGACTCAGGTTTTTTTTAGGAGTTTTTCCTTACCCGCGAGGGGAGAGGGCTAAGGACAGGGATGACCTGTTCTTTATAGTCTGTTTAGTTTTTACCTATTGTGCATATTTATGACTCCATCTGTGCATCCTGTAAAAAACTGCAGGCATGAAGCCCAATGAGGCAAATTGAATTTGTGATATTGGGCTATATAAATAAAATTGAATTGAATTGAATTGATCTAATCATGGATCAGAATCATCCATTTATCTATCTATCATCCATCCATCATCCATCCATCCATCCATCCATCCATCATCCATTTATCTATCCATTATCCATCATCCATCCATCCAAATCTGAAATTTGACAGATTTTAACACGGTTACACACTCTTGATTTGTGCTTTAATTGTCATTTTTGTGTCAAATAAAGATATTCAAACTCAAATAACAACATCTGCCTGTTCTTTTACACAGTTTGATTTAGAGAAAAACATGTCAACTTTCTTATTTACATTGAGTTTTAGGCTTGACTGATCTAACATTCAGTAATATGACCCATAGCTTCAGTGAGAACTTCAGCCACCTGAAACATGTTTCTACCATGTGCATAAATGACAGTATCTGTCATAACGGAGCGAAGAGGACCCAGATGCTGGAATCCAGAAGGAATACGGGAGGAAGATGAAGATTAACAGTTTATTGTCTGTGATGAGTAGATCAAAAACAACGGGCGATGATCCAGTTAGACAGGCTGATGGGAGTGTGGCGGGACAGAGAAGATCAAAGGGGGAGGGACCCAGGTTGGAATGTGAAGGAT
The DNA here is from genome assembly GCA_003999625.1 of Oryzias javanicus. Lineage (NCBI taxonomy): Eukaryota > Metazoa > Chordata > Actinopteri > Beloniformes > Adrianichthyidae > Oryzias > Oryzias javanicus. Next base: position 27,508,946 of record CM012454.1, read on the forward strand.
GGACCTGGGGAGGGGACAGATTCAGGTAAGCGATGGTGAGAACACTAGATCAAAAATGGGCAACGGCTGATAGGCCAGGCTACTGCACCGGGTAAGGTAATGAACTGGAACTGAATTTTGGAGCAGGGCTTCCTTAAGTTGAGGACCGGTGATGAGGTGATGATGATGGGTCCAATCGAAGGGGCACCATGACAGTATCATCAGCATATATCTGTATGAAAACATTTGAACAGACCGTTGGAAAGTCATTTATGTCAAGAGAGAATAGCAAGAGCCCTAGAATGTCATGATTCTGTGCTTTGGTTTTATCATGTTCTGTTTTCCTGTCAGTTTCACCACATTCATGTTAATCATCCACAGCTGTTTTCATTTAGTCAATCATCCTCAGTGTATTTAAGTGTCTGGTTTTCAGTTTCTCATGGTCAGTTTCATCTGCTTTTCTTCGTTCTGTCACGGCACTAGTTTGTTCTCCTGGTTTTTCTCATGTTTAAGTTGATTTAGTAAATGTTTATGTTTCTGCCACCAAGTCTGGTCTCCTGCATTTGGGTCCTTCACCACCATCCCTGACATAGAATGGAGCCTTGTGGGACATCGGTACACAAAGTAGAAGATAACAACAGACATATATTTGATAGATAAGATTCAGTTTTATTGCATTACTGGAGATGTTTAACTATATTAATTTGGTTGGTGACTTTTTATGATATATATTGTCAAATGCATTTTACAGGTGGAGAAACACCCCCCCCATCCAATAGATGTTTTACATTTTCTATAGAGAAACAGTTAGCCGTCTCTGTTGTGTGGTGAGCTTTAAATCAAACTGCAGAAGATAAAGTGGAAAGAATGAATAATTTAAACAAGAAATAATTTGTTTGGCAATAAGTTTCTCTGTGACTCTGAACATCGTGACTATAGTACTGATGGTAAATGTATATAATAGAACATATATGACTATAATACTGATGGTAAATGTATATAATAGAACATATATGACTATAATACTGATGGTAAATGTATATAATACAACATATATGACTATAATACTGATGGTAAATGTATATAATAGAACATATATGACTATAATACTGATGGTAAATGTATATAATAGAACATATATGACTATAATACTGATGGTAAATGTATATAATACAACATATATGACTATAATACTGATGGTAAATGTATATAATAGAACATATATGACTATAATACTGATGGTAAATGTATATAATACAACATATATGACTATAATACTGATGGTAAATGTATATAATAGAACATATATTTTATTTGCAGACTTCTCATCAGCTTTTAACAAAATGCAACCACACGTTTTAATTTCACGGCTAGCAACTGATTTTAATTTACCTGATCAACTTTTACTCTTGCTTTTAAATTTCTTAACAGATCGAAAACAGCAGGTCTTGGTGAATGGAGCTCAATCAGATGTCGTGGTCTCAAACACAGGCTCTCCCCAGGGCTGTGTTCTTTCCCCACTCCTCTTCATCCTCTATACCGATTGCTGCAGGTCACAGAGAGGGCAGCTACCTAGTGAAGTTCTCTGATGACACGGCGCTACTGACCCTTCTACAAGAACCTAAGCTGGACCATGGCAGTGCCATGTCAGATTTCATAAACTGGTGTGATGAAAATTTTTTAGAGTTGAATGTGGAGAAAACAAAAGAACTTATCATTGATTTTAGAAGAACTAAAGTGAAAACCACAAGCGAGCTCCATTCACGGGCAGGAAGTTGAAATTGTTGGAAATTATAAATACTTAGGGACTGTGTTTGACTCAACCCTAAAATTTGACACAAACACAGAATCCTTAGTGAAACGATGTCAACAAAGAACCTACCTGCTAAGACGGCTAGCCTCTTTTAAAGTTTGTAATAAAATCTTTAGCATGTTTTATCAGTCTTTTATCGAGAGCCTTCTAATGTTTTCTTTTGTTTGTTGGTTTGGTGGCCTGTCTGTCAAAGACAAAAACAGACTAAATAAGATTGTTAACGTCTGTTCTAAGATCACAGGTGTCCAACAGAAGAGTCTGAACTCCCTGTGGGAGAGGCAGGTGGTACAGAGAGCAAGCATTATTCAAACAAATGAACACATCCTGTCCTCCAGTTTCTCAATGTTACCATCAGGCCGTCGTTTTATTGTCCCAGCAAGGAAAACAAACAGGTACACAACATCTTTTATTCCTAGTGCTATAAAGCTTTTAAATCAGAGTGAATACACTCGACCATAAACCTGTCCCAATGGCTTTTTAACTAATTTATTTTACAAACTACTTTTCTTACGGTTTTATGCACTGTTCTATGTTGTTGTGTTGTTTTGTCTTGCTTCTTTACTGTCATGTTTTTATGTAGTCTTGCTGGAGAGCTGTTCTAACTGAATTGCCCCTAGGGGATTAATAAAGCTATTCTATTCTATTCTATTCTATTCTATTCTATTCTATTCTATTCTATTCTATTCTATATATGACTATAATACTGATGGGAAATGTATATAATAGAACATATATGACTATAATACTGACAGGTCTGGAACTGGAAGATAAGAAGGAATCTTCTTTTTTGTGAATTGAAATCATGGCTGATGACTTCCATTAACTTTTAAATAATTAGATTAATTGGAATGTTGGTCGGATCAGTTATGGAAGCAGAACTGAGTTCTGTCAACATACAAGCATCTAAACTAAATATGTATTGGTTCTATATAACTTAGTTCTATGAAGTTTGTTCTCTGAAAAACCTCAGACTCAGTGACACCAATGATGCTGAAGATGAACTCTGATGTTTTTATAGGACAACCTTTCACAATATTAGAGTTAAAGCAGAAACTGACTGAATGTAAAATCAGTAACTTCCAGTGGATCATTAGTGATTTGTCCTTTTAGTTCTGTTTCCAAACCTTTTTTCTGTTCAATTTCTCTGTGTTTATGTGTCCTTGTCTATGTGTTAGTGTGTTTCCACCAGATCCTCTCATAGATGTAGATGGAACTCCATCTTAGAAACTGGATCTCAGGATCTGGTCTGTCATCTCAAACTTCAAACCTATAAAAGAAACCCCAACAAACGCAGCATCAAGGAGTTCTAAATCAGTCAGTCCTGCCCAGTTCTCATGCGGTTCTTCCAGACCAGTTTCAGCTGAAGACCAGTTTCAGCTATAGCCCAGTTTCATCTGAAGCCAAGTTTCAGCTTTAGCCCAGTGTCAGCTGCAGACCAGCTCTGAAGTTACTGTGAGTCTTGAACGTCTTCAGGCTCTAGACCCGGCCAGTCTGATAATCCTGATCAGGATTAGGCAGTCAGATACGAGCTAATCTGCAGACAGGAATAGAAACAGAATGGATCTTCTGGTGACACATAATGGATCAAGACTTTTGCTGCATTTACAGAAAAAAACAGAACATTTTCAGACTTCTGGAAGTTTGTTTTATTGATCATCATTGATGTGACTTTCTGAAAAATTCATCTGGAAGAAAACATCTGAGGAAGACGAGAGATTTGATCTAATCACACAGTATCACGTGATCAATAATCACAGAGACACAAATACACGTATATTTATAAATAGACACAAACACACGTATATTTATAAATAGACACAACTATAAAACGTGTTTTTACAGGTTTTCATAAACGGAGGTTGAAGATAAATTAAATAGTCAGGTTGGTGTTTTGGATTATTGCTTTCAAGACGATGTTCTCCCTCTGCAACTGTTGGTTTCTGTAGCTTAGCTCTGCAATTTGATCCCTCAGAAGCTCCGCCTCTTCCTGCACCATCATCATCAGGTGAGTCTTCATCAAATCCTGGACAGAGAAAGTGAGGCAGTTGTTTTTCCGTCTGAATCAAAAGATTTCAGGTTTAGTGGTAATCAGTCAGAGATGACTCTGGAACTCAAAGAGAAACAGATTTCTGACCAACATAGAAACAGACTCCTCCCCTCATAGATGTTAATGTAGAACTGTCAACAGATAATCGTTAGCAGGACTCTAAACTCTGCTTCATGAAAGATCTCACTGACTCCATTAACAACCTAAAACCTTAAATTTACTGGGAGAGAAAGAGAATCTTCAGGAGTCGATAAGGTGGAAATGAGGATGATGAAGATGATGAAGACTTGTTTCATTTATCTCCACATAAACATCAGAAGATTCAAACCTGGACCTGAAAAAAGCAGAACCAACATTTTCTAGATCATTGACCAGGAAAAGGGGCTTCACTTCAAAATAAAACTTTAGATTGGTTTAAAAAATACAACTTCAGGACAGTATAGTACAGTATAGTACTGTGGTACAGTGTACTATACAGTACAGTATAATACTATGGTACAGTGTACTATACAGTACAGTATAATACTGTGGTACAGTGTACTATACAGTACAGTATAATACTGTGGTACAGTGTACTATACAGTACAGTATAATACTGTGGTACAGTGTACTAGTGTACAGTACAGTATACCATACAGTACAGTATAATACTGTGGTACAGTGTACTATACAGTACAGTATACCATACAGTACAGTATAGTACTGTGTAACGAGCTAAGTCATTAACACTGATGGCAGCAGAGCTGCTATGTAAGCCAAAGGTCACGGGGTCACAGCCAGGAATGATGAGTTCAAGATCACTTTGACACATCAGGTACAGACGATAACCAGATCCTGTCAGAGGTGGTACAGTGGTGGGGTGGTCGACTCCTGACCTGTGGGTTCAATTCCTGCCTCACTTGCCCATGTGTTGAAGTGTCCTTGGGCAAGACACTGAACCCCACCTGGACTCGCTTTGGGTCTTTGAAGGAAGGTAGAAAAGTTCTGTACAAGTATACAACAATTACTGACAAAGATCTGTTGCAGGTGTACTACAGAGAAAGAAAAAGGAAACTTCATCATCATCATCATCACTTCATCTGCTTAAGAAACAAGAAGCATGAACACTCTACAACATCAGTATACCATCCCACAGTTATTGTGTATGAAATGAGGAGCCAGAATAGAAAGTTCAGTGCAGAGCAGTGACCCAAACACAACTGTCCACGTTTAAACTAGTGTTTTCCTGAGAGATAAAGAGAACAAACAGAAGGAAATCCATCAGAATGAAGAAAGTATTCAGATGGACCATGACCACCAGAAAACAGGAAGAACCAAAGAACATTACTAACCTCTAGAAGAAAACTATTCTGACAATCAACAACAATGCAAAGAGACATGAAGAAACACCAACCTGTCATGGAAGACAAGTACGAGTTCAAATATGAAAAAGAAAGTTAATAATGAAAGTTCGATTAAAAACTCTTCAAACAGGAGGAAGATTAAACTCAACAAAGACACGAGAAGAAGATGAAGATGAAAAAAGGAGGAGCTACAAAACCTCTAGAAAGCAACATCAGATTACTGCAACAAAACACAGAAGAGATCACATCATGGACTGGAACACACCCCGACCACCAAACAAAAGAGAACCAGTTCCTATGGATGACAAAGAACATCATAGACACTCCCACTCGATCTCCCAGGATCCTTTTCTGTAGATTTTTTTTGGGGGGGGGGGGGGGGGGGGGGGGGGTGTGTGTGTGTGAAGCCAAAGACTTCACAGTCAGTTGATTAATTGATGAAGGACACCGTCTGAGGAAGACTCCTGACAGGAAGTCAACCCGTGTGAATCTTCTTCGTTCTGTTTGTCAGACTGAGGAGAAACATCTGTTGAAGAGGACGGACTCACCACGGTCTGATTGATCTTATGGTCGAGGGGCAGCAGACTGTCCCTGAAGACACTGCAGAAGGATCGGAGAGAGCTGATCAATAACAGCTGATCAATCACAGCTAATCAATAACAGCTGAGCTACAACAGCTGATCAATCACAGCTGATCAATCATTGCTGATCAATAACTGCTGATCAATCTCAGGTGATTGATAACAGCTGATCAATCACAGCTGATCAATAACAGCTGATCAATAACAGCTGATCAATCACAGCTGATCAATCACAGGTGAGCAATTGTCACTGATCCGTAACAGCTGATCATTAACAACTGATCAATCACAGTTGATTGATAACAGTTGATCAATCCCAGCTGATCAATCAACGCTGATCAATAACAGCTGATCAATAACAGCTGATCAATCTCAGTTGATTGATAACAGCTGATCAATAACAACTGATCAATAACAACTGATCAATCTCAGTTGATTGATAACAGCTGATCGATCTCAGCTGATCAATAACAGCTGATCAATAACAGCTGATCAATAACAGCTGATCAATCTCAGTTGATTGATAACAGCTGATCAATAACAACTGATCAATAACAGCTGATCAATAACAGCTGATCAATAACAACTGATCAATAACAGCTGATCAATCCCCCTGCACTCCTGACTCTGATCAGGTGAACTGTTTCCTGTTACCTGCAGCAGAATGAGGTCAGTGACCTCATCGTGGCGCCGGAGCTCCGCCCCATGGGAGGGTCTTCCTCAGGAACTGACGGGTAACAGCTGTGATTGGCTGCTGGAGGCAGAGAGAGCGTGGACTTGCCAGTGGGCGGGGCTGATGGCACTCCAAAAGGGTTTGGTTTGCTGGATGGAGGCGGAGTCTTCCGGACACACCAGGTGACGGTAGACGGCGTTTGTGACCTCTGAGTTCGCCCTGGACTCAGGTCACAGGTCAATCTCAGGGCACTCGGCCAGGAATCTCTGACCCCTGACCTCTGACCTTTACCCTTCAGGCCTTCCGTTGATGGTTGCCTAGCAACAAGCTTTTGAGCCCTCAGAGGCAAAGGGGGGGTTGAGGGAGGACGTCGCCACAAACAAGGTTGGGGGGTGGAGTCAGAGACTGAGGAAGATGATGGTTGTTGTCCTGAGATCTTCTTCTTTTGTCTGACAAACATCGTCTACTCAGCTGTCAATCAAGATGATTATCCAATCAGAGCTCAAGATCAAGCCGTGACCGTCCACTCATCTTCAGTCTTTGGGTCCAGAGTTAGAGTCACGGGGGCCCAATTCTCTCAAAGCTGGTTCTGGTCGTTTGAACCCGTCCTGTTAGGAGGTCCAGATGTTGACATGAAACTCTGACCAAGTCCCTGAGAGAGAAGCTCATTCCAACTTCATCCCACCTGAAAGATGGACCAATAGGAGCTTCAGCTTCTTCCCACTCTAACGGATGGACCAATAGGAGCTTCAGCTTCATCCCACTCTAACGGATGGACCAATAGGAGCTTCAGCTTCATCCCACTCTAACAGATGGACCAATAGGAGCTTCAGCTTCATCCCACTCTAACAGATGGACCAATAGGAGCTTCAGCTTCATCCCACTCTAACGGATGGACCAATAGGAGCTTCAGCTTCATCCCACTCTAACAGATGGACCAATAGGAGCTTCAGCTTCATCCCACTCTAACAGATGGACCAATAGGAGCTTCAGCTTCATCCCACTCTAACAGATGGACCAATAGGAGCTTCAGTTTCATCCTCTCTCAGACAGACCTCCAGACAGATTTTGTTCTCAGACTCTGATCACACTTTGTCCTCCTGGCTGGAGACTCATTTCAGCTGCAGCAGGAATACCTGGACTCAATACTCACAGACAAAGTATAAAGTACTGCAAAGTATAAAGTACTGCAAAGTATAGAGTACTCCAAAGTATAAAGTACTGCAAAGTATAGAGTACTCCAAAGTAAAAAGCGTTACTTTGACATATATTCTTTCATGATGTCATCATTGAATAAACATATTTGTCTGTTTTTTCTGTGGGACATCAATTAAGAACAGTAGACACAGAAGTTCCCATCAGTCAACATGAGCTGCACTGTGGTGTAGTGGTCAGCACTCTCCCTTCACTGCATGAAGGTTCTGGTTCAAATCCCTGCTGGGTTCTCTCTGAGTGAAGTTTCCATGATCTTCTGGATCTTGTTACAGTGCAGAACATCATCTATAGTTTCACTGGTGTGACAGTAGTGTGTCCTGAGTTACTACCAACTGGACCAGCATGACCACGCCTATACTTATGTAGCTAGGATAGGCTCCAGCAACCCTGGAAGGGATTCTTGATGGTCGGACAACATTCCTTCCTCTCCTCAAACTTTCTTCCTTTTGCAACATTTGCTCCCAGGAAATAATGACTTGATCTCAAACCCATAAATCAGCTAAACCTAATGCGCTCGATTCAAACTGGAGTGAATGCACAAACATTAACTGTGGATTCTAACAAAAGTGTTTGTTTTTATGATTTTTAAAAGTTGCAGCACAGCCTACATAATGTCAGCATAAACTCTGTGGAGGGAAAACATTCAGATCAATCTGAGGTTTAGAGTTAAAGCAGTTCTAGGAAGTCATGAGGTTTTGAACTGCAGTTTGCTTTAATTCATGACTGAAACAATGAAAATAAAGACACTTCAGTACAGACAGACAGCAGTGATGAACAGGAGCTGTTGGAGAGAGACAGTGGACCACAGAGATCTCTGGTTTTATATTTAAAGGTTGAAAACAAACAGAGATCTCTGGTTTCATTATTTATGGTTTAAAACAAACGAGACCTCTGATGAAGTCGTTCCTGAGTTTTCCTCAGAATGTTCCAGAAGATTCTCTTTGGTCGGAACAAAGATGAGAAAACATCTCCTCCTTCCAGATAAAGCATCAAAACAATCCTCCAGAGTGGAGGATCTTAAGTTCTGAACATTCCCATAAGCCTTTGCTCCAATCTCCACCTTCCCTCCAGTTGAATGGTTGCTTCACCAGAGATCCACTGATGGACCAGAGAGAAAGATCAATAATCCATCAGTTTATAGAACATAAAGGATCTACCTGGAGAAGAAGATCCACACACAGTCTTTTGGTTTGTTTACTGGGTTTATTATGAAGTTCAGGATAAGAAGAAAGGCATGATGGGAATCAGATAGAAAAACAGGAAGTAAACATGAACAAAGCAGGAAGTAAAACAACAACAGAGATCCTGATGAACAGGAAGCAAGCAGCAGCTGGAGCCGTGAGTCATTAAAGATTGTCTTTATATCATCATCCTCATCACCATCATCATCATCCTGAACATCATCATCACCATCATCATCATCATAGCAGATCAACTCCCAGCTCAGTCTGTCCGGGAAAACCTGAAGATTTCTGGTTCTGGCTGAGGACGCCCCCTGCTGTTCAGTCTCTGTATTGAATATGTGAAATCTATAGAAGTTCCTGAATCATCAAAGGCTTCCATGCATTCATCTAATGGACTGACAGGTGATGGTCACATGACAGTCACATGATCATCACAAGACAGTCACATGAAGATCAGAAGGACATCAGCTGTTCTGGAGGACCTGGATCCAGGATCACGTGAAGGTCAGGTGCTGGTCTTTATCCAGACCAAAGGTGAGCTTGTGATCCTCAAAGAGCTCTGTCAGATGTTCCAAGTAGACCTGGTGTAGACTATTGATGTCCTCAGAACTGGGACTGGGATTCTGGACCACCGGGATGGGCTTCCCCACTGTAAGAACAAAGCAAAGTGGATCAGCTGCAGTTTGGACCCGACTGGTCCCAGCTGGGTTCAGGTTCTGGTTGGGTCAGAGAACCTACCCACGGTGTGGATGGGCCTCCTGTAGGGTATCAGTCCAAAGCTGTATTGGAAGACTCCTCTAGCATGAAAGAGAGGCACTGCAACTCCCATGATGCTCTGCAGCCGATTCTGTGGACAAAGCATTAGACATCCCATAATAATTCTGTTTTGCCCCTTAAACATTAAAGCTCGGTTTACACTTCAGCCATTCATCAGTCGATTCCAGACTGGCTCGGTCTTCTTCATCCTGATGTTAGCTGGATCTGAAGGAGACTCTTCTCTGTGATGAACTTCTGACTCGAGTTTATAGTTTATCGTGTTCAGTGTTTCTGTAACATGATCAGCATCAGCCCGACAGCCGTGCAGCCACTGCGATACGAGAGATTTCAAATCGATTGGAAGATGAAACCGGCATTAGGGTTCAAGCTCCTCCCCCTGGTATCATGACCTGAACGTCTCGTTTGTCATAAACATTTCAGTCTTTACATCCTCGGAATCCAAGAATCAGTCTGTGATGTTCTGTCAGAGTGAGGTGGTCTACATGATCACATGATCTAAGAGGACACACCTCCTTCCCTTTAGACTCTTTTAATCTCCGCCCTCTTACAGTATGAAACGACTGAAAGAAGCTAAAGAAGTTTCATCCTTCTGCTCTTTGGATAATCAACCCAGAATCCTTCTGTCTCCATCAGAGCTTTGTCAGACGCAGAAGCTCCTGCTGTGAGGACTGACATGATCTAGATCCAGAAGAAACCTCAGCTGTGAGGACTGACATGATCCAGAACCAGAAGAAGCTCCTGCTGTGATGACTGACATGATCTAGATCCAGAAGAAACCTCAGCTGTGACAACTGACATGATCTAGATCCAGAAGAAACCTCAGCTGTGATGACTGACATGATCTAGATCCAGAAGAAACGTCTGCTGTGAGGACTGACATGATCTAGATCCAGAAGAAACCTCAGCTGTGATGACTGACATGATCTAGATCCAGAAGAAACCTCTGCTGTGAGGACTGACATGATCCAGAACCAGAAGAAGCTCCTGCTGTGATGACTGACATGATCTAGATCCAGAAGAAACCTCAGCTGTGAGGACTGACATGATCCAGAACCAGAAGAAACCTCAGCTGTGATGACTGACATGATCTAGATCCAGAAGAAACGTCTGCTGTGAGGACTGACATGATCTAGATCCAGAAGAAACCTCAGCTGTGATGACTGACATGATCTAGATCCAGAAGAAACCTCTGCTGTGAGGACTGACATGATCCAGAACCAGAAGAAGCTCCTGCTGTGATGACTGACATGATCTAGATCCAGAAGAAACCTCAGCTGTGAGGACTGACATGATCCAGAACCAGAAGAAACCTCAGCTGTGATGACTGACATGATCTAGATCCAGAAGAAACGTCTGCTGTGAGGACTGACATGATCTAGATCCAGAAGAAACCTCAGCTGTGATGACTGACATGATCTAGATCCAGAAGAAACCTCTGCTGTGAGGACTGACATGATCCAGAACCAGAAGAAACCTCAGCTGTGATGACTGACATGATCTAGATCCAGAAGAAACCTCAGCTGTGAGGACTGACATGATCTAGATCCAGAAGAAACCTCAGCTGTGAGGACTGACATGATCTAGATCCAGAAGAAGCTCCTGCTGTGAGGACTGACATGATCTAGATCCAGAAGAAACTCCTGCTGAGATGACTGACAGGTGTCAGGTGTGTAGACTGACAAAGTCCAGATCCACCATCAGCTGCTACAGTTCCAGCCTTCACCAATCATGGTGGTTTCATCAGTCTGAGACTTTATTTATTTATTTATCAACAGAGACATTCCTACCAATACACCAGAGTTATCTCCAGAGATATTTTTCATCTGTTGTCTCAGGACTGATGGTAAAATGTGTCTCCCTATAAAACCAGAGTTAGAAACAAAATGTAATACAAGAACACTAAGAACATTTAACATTTCTAAAAAGTTAAATAAGCACACACAATAAAATAATTAAGAAAAAATAAATAAAAATGAGACGTAATAAAATGAATCGTAACAATGGAATATAAAACGGACTTTAGAATAATCAATTACTTTAGTAAAAATGTTCACTGAAATCATTTGAAAACAAGGAACATGCAGACATTTAAAATGACTTGAGTAAATTCAGAGTATTAAAAGAATTCTATATGCTGACATGTCTGATGTGTTACCAGCCGGTTCTTAAGATGGTTTGAAACTATCAAAGTGAGCCCAGTTCTCTGAGGTTCTGAGGAACAGAGTTCCAGTCCTGAAAAGGTTTTTTGACCAACGACACTGTTCTGCAGAGAGAAGATCCAATCTCCTCCAGCAGACCCTCCTGTGACTCGATGGATCGAATGGTCACAAACTGATGAAGTGGAGGAGATGAAAAACCATTTATTATTTTATAGAACAGACAAATGTTTGAATACTTGATGAAATTCTTCCAGGTTAACAGTTGATGTTTCTGTAATACAGGCAATGGTGAAATCTTCATAACTTTTGATGGTTTAGAAGTGATTCTAACGGCTTCAGAGTTGTTTGTTTGCCAGTGACCAGATTTATATATATCAATATGTTATATGTGAAAAGATCGTAGCATTCATGAACATTCTAGCAGCTTGTAATGATAACTGTGATTGAACTTGATCTGATTACAGACTCTTTTGATTTGTGATTCAAACTTCAGATTAGAATCAATCAGGATCCCAAGATACTTGAATTCTGACGAAACCACAAAAACATCTGCTTCAGGTTTTTTGATTATAGATTTAGAAAAAAACATTGCAACTGTTTTATTAACGTTTCAAAATCAACAGATTTAACCGATCTGTGACATCAGACATTGATTGTGTATGTTTCTCAGCAACATGTGTCGTGTTTTCACCATGTATATAAATTACTGTATCGTCAGCATACATTTGAATAGAGACATTTGAACAAACTGAAGGAATATCATTCATATAAAAGGGAAAAAAGCAGAGGTCCTAGAATGGATCCTTGTAGAACACCAGCACACAAATGGAGAGGAGAGGAGAGAGAGACTCATTCAACCTGACTGAACTCTATTATACAGAGATGAGTCGATCCAAAAGAATTTAGTTAGTTTAGCCAGCAGTATGTCATGATTTATTGTGTCAAAAGCTTTCTTCAAATTCAGGAATACAGCACCAACTACACCTTTATCCAATGATTGATGTTTTCTGTTAAAAAACTATTGGCTGTTTCTGTTGAATGCTGAGCCCTGAATCCAAACCTCATGAATGAAAATGGTGTGTTGTTAAGATATGTTATGATGTGTTGAGCCACAAGTTTCTCAGCAACTTCAGACACTGTTGGTACAATACTTATTGGTCGGTAATTAGAAAGAGACAAAACATCTCTGTCTTTATGTATTGGGATAACAGCTGATGTTTTCCACTTATCAGGAAATATTGCCTCAGATATAGAAAGATTTATAATGTTGATTAGCGGAGTGAGTAGAATGGAACAGAGTTCTTTCAACATAAAAGCATCAATGCCAAACACATCTTTGGTTTTTGTAGTTTTAAGAGCTCTTATTGTTTTGGAGACCTCAGATTCTGGAACACTGTTTAAGCTGAAAATGGGCTTTAATTCAATTATTGCCCAAGTACTTCAATTATTAGACACAAAACATGGAGCAATAGTGGAAACAGATTCAATGAAAGAATTATTGAATGCATCTGCAATAATGCTTTCTTCATTTATAACTTTCCAGTCTATCTATATTTCAGAACATGTTTTGCTCTTAGTGTCCTGTCCTACAAGTTTTTTCATTTGGTTCCAGATTTTTTTAGAATCTCTTTTGCTTTTTCAATTATAGTTAAGAAAAAATTGGCTTTGGCCTTCCTTATGTTATTAACTACTTTATTCCTTAATGTTATCAATAGATTTCTGGCACTTCTTGATTTATTTTTGATTGCATTTTTCAGTGCAGAATCCCTCTCTTTCATTAATTTCAGTATATCTGATTCATCCAAGGTAGAATGTTTTTATTTTGTTTAAAAACGAGTTTTGCTCTAAAGTTTTTAATAGTTCTTTCGATAGTGTCTATAAAGGTTTTGCTGTCCCTTTCACAATCTTTTTTTGCTATTTGATCATTGAATGAGAACTGGTTTTGATTCTGTCCTCTTTGAATCTGTTTTTTTGCCAACATCATGTCGTAGTCGCATTTTGACAGATTCAAAAAGTAAGCTGCAGATTGATCCTGTTTTGAGATCATTCCTCCCGCGCTGGGATTCCAAACATCTCGTAGTCAATTGACGAAATTGATCTCTTTCTTGAGATCTTCCTGGCCACAACAATCAAGTTATGGTCAGAGAGGTCACCTAACATATGAAAGGATTTAATGATCCTTTCAGGTCGATTTGTAAATGTTAGATCTATTTGAGTGTTGCTTGTTGTCGGCCCTTTGATAATCTGGACAAGATCAAATCTATTGGTTACTCTTAAGATTTCTCCTATCTGAGGTAACTTCCCAGTTTATATTGAAGTCTCCCTAGAAGACCAGTTTCCTGCTCAAATTACAATCCTTGAGTAGTTTTTCAAAATGTTCATAGAATGTACTGTCTAACGAGGGGGGGCGATAAATCACAATGACTGTAAATGACATTTGGGGTGATAACATGACATTTAGACCCACACATTCAAGTTTATAATCACAGAACCAAAGTATTTCTTGACACTGAATGTTGTTTTTTATATTATATCATGGCTCCATCACCCTTTGCACCAGCTCTGTCTTTCCTAAACAATTTATAACCAGGGATATAAGTACTGCAGAGGGGGTGTTTCCATGCAGCCAAGTCTCTGAAAGACAGAGATCATCTATATTTGAATTGACTAATAGATGTTTTATTTGCTCTATTTTAAAGAATATGCTTCTTATATTTAAATGGCCACCTGAAATTCATTGGGGTTTTGTTTTAGGATCCCAGACTATTTCTGAATGATTAAACGTTTGAAACAAACGTCTTTTCCGGTATTTGACAACTAATGGATTCAATTGCTTCCTGTTTACACCCGGGGTTGCCATGGCGACTGAGTCGACATGAGGAAAAGGTTGTAGATCCTTTCAGAGCCGTCTCCATCATGTCTCTCTAAAATTGAAGTACATCTGTTTGTATTCTGTTTCACTGAACTTTACTGCACTTATACTTTATGAAAATCTTCGGATTTCAGATGAACTCAGCTCTGAGTCCATTCTGGTTCTGGTCCTTCTGCTGGATCCGTCTGAATCTGACGCTCACTGTGATCCATCAGGGGTTCATATCTATCTTCAGGCTTTAACCATTTTCCTGTTGTTTTTGCATCTGTTCATCTTGAGAGTTTCAGACTGTTTTTAGCTCATAAAGGACTGGAACTCGTCCAGTTTGCTGCATTTTAACACTCGTCTCCATAAAGTGACCTTCATCTTTCTCACAGCTCCTTCTAGATCCTCCTTCATCAAAACCCCTGAACCAAAGAAAGGAACAAAGTGGCCAAGAAGATGAATGAATGAACTTCTCTGAAGCAGAAACTTCTGCTCTGGATTCAGCTGACCTGCAGTCTCCTCAGAGAAGATCCGGCGGGGTTCTCCATCTGATCGAACAGCTCGTTCTCTCCAAAGGAAAAGACGGGAACCAGCTGGGCCCTGCACACAAAGACCAGACTCAGACCTCAACCAATGGCTGGCTCCGCCTTCATGATAGGCTCCACCCACCCGTGTTTCAGGGCCAACTTGATGAAGCCTTTCCTGCTTCGAACCTGGAAACACAAATCCAGTCAGCGGATCCAGAAGTAAGATCCGGAAACTTTCATCCACAGCCGACGGGTTTAATTTGTTAGGGTAACCACGCTGTGTCATGTGATCATTAGCTAACAGGAGGTTTTTCCATCAGCTGGTGCAGCCAAACATAAGTTAGTATATTAGCATCATGGGTATTGTGTGCTAACATCATGTCAGTTTCTTGATAACAGAGAAAGCTCAATAAAGTCATTCCTTCTTTCTTCAGGAAGAGACAGACAGTTTCTGCATCACAGAGAGAGTTAGACAATCAGAGAGACAGATCAGCTGAATGAAAGGGTTTCTGACTCTTACAAACATAAATGTGTTGGACCTATTTCTCAGAACATCAGAGTCCTTAGTTATGATTTGTGGAATAAAATTAACTGTTTCTGCTAATGTCTTACTGTGATTGCTTTATAACTCTAGATCTAGATCTAGTGAAAGATCTTGTGATAGTGATGTTATGTGATTTTCAATTATGTTTCGCATCCATCCATCCTCTTCTTCTGCTCATCAGGACCGGGTCGGGGGGGCAGCAGTCTAAGCAAAGATGCCCAGACTTCCCTCTCCCCGGCCACTTCCTCCAGCTCCTCTGGGGGGACCCCGAGGCGTTCCCAGGCCAGCCGAGAAACATAGTCTCTCCAACGTGTCCTGGGTCTTCCTCGGGGCCTCCGCCCAGTGGGACATGCCCGGAACACCTCTCCAGGGAGGCGTCCAGGAGGCATCTGGACCAGATGTCCGATCCACATCAACTGGTTCCTCTGGATGGGGAGGAGAAGCGGCTCTACTCCGATCTCTCTCCGGGTGACCGAGCTCCTCCTCCTATCTCTAAGGGAGCGTCCAGCCACCCTCCAGAGAAAACTCATTTCAGCCGCTTGTAGTCGGGATCTCGTTCTTTCGGTCACGACCCAAAGCTCATGACCATAGGTGAGTACTGGAACGAAGATCGACCGGTAAATCCAGAGCTTTGCTTTCTGGTTCAGCTCTCTTTTCACTACAACGGACCGGTACAGCGACCGTAAAATGGTGGACGCCGCTCCAATCCGCCTGTCAATCTCACGCTCCGATCTTCCCTCACTCGTGAACAAGACCCCAAGATATTTAAACTCCTCCCCCTGAGGCAGGAGACTCCACCCACCGAGAGAGGGCAAACTACCTTTCTCTGGTCCAGAACCATGGCCTCACAGTAATGTTACATTAATGTTACATTGATGTTTCAGTGATGTTACAGTGATGTTATAGTGATGTTAAATTAATGTTACATTAATGTTTCAGTGATTTTAAATTAATGTTACATTGATTTTTTTCAGCTGGTTATGTAAAGCTGCCCATGTTTGACCAGTGAACAGGATTATCTCCATCACAACTCCTGTATGCAGTTTCTTCTCAAAGACCCAAAGAAAACATTTTAGACATAACAATATTTTCATTATTTAGTGTCCTTAATACTGGAGAGGATTCAGAGCAGCTGGATCCCGCCCACATCAGCCCCCCAGGTAGCACACCTGTCCATGAATGAACATTTGGCAGCTCATAGTGAAGATAGAGGAGAGTTTGAGTTTTTAAATTCCTGCTCCGATAATCATCGTCTGATTTATTGTTAAACTGATCCCAGTCATCTTCACAACCACCAGAACCACTTCAGATTCTTGGACCGGGATTCAGCTCTGCAGGCTAAACCATTCTGTGGGCAGAACCGCTTCATATGCTGAAGTAGGGGTGGGCGATATGACGATATAAAACCGTGATACGATCTCCAAAGCTGACGATCTGTCATTTTTGAGAGATCGTTTTATCACGATCTTCTACAAAAGCTGCAAGAGCGAGACGGCAAAAGCTTTTTGACTGCCTGTGACTTTAAATCCTTGCTGCTGCTGCTCTCCCTCCCAGGTGTTTTTTCTTGTAAGTCACGTGACATACGGTGTGACACACGTGCAGCGCCGGCATCACTATGCGTTGAGTCTTCTCGAGTAAATGAACTGCGGAGGTCAGAAAATTACGAAAAGAAGCACAAAAGGAGACGCAGTGTTTTAGAATGGACTTCAAAAACCTTGAAAACAAAATAATCAGATGGAGAGGAATCATCACATGACAGGAATCACATTTTAGTAGAGATGAATTAGGCTGAACTGTGTGCTAAAGTGGGTGCTAGCAACTCACAGATAGCATGCTAGCTTGGTTGTTTTTATTAATGTTTCATGTTTTAAAACATGGCGGATGTTAATCACTCGTATTTACCTTCAACCTGCACAAAAACGGATGGAAATTCATGTTGGAAACACGTAAAATGTGCGGTCAAGATGCACGTTGCTGCAGTGTTTTGCTAGCTTGTAGCTAGCTACTTTAAGAGACTACATCTTATTGTCAGTCGCACTTTCTTTGTTTTGTCTTTGTAAGAAGTATAAGTGTGTTCGTACATAGTTTTCTTCATCCTAGCCGTCACTGTTGAGCTTTTTTCTTGGTCAACAGACCGGAGAAAGCCCGGCTAGAAGATACAGCGCTAATGCTAACGCTAGCTTTTTGTTCAGTGACATAAACACTGCAGAGAGACGATGTTATGGAAGAAGCTGAGACCGTAAACTTTAACATGAAACACAGTTTACTGATATCATCACTGTGTTTGGAATCTGAACAGTTTAGCAGATATATTTGAAGTTATTATTATTATTATTTGTTTCAGTTAAAGATGCTAGCTGGAGCCTTTTCTCAAAGTACACTCATCTATGTGAAGGTAAATCCTGAAACAATTGAGATTTATTTACCATATATGTAATACAAAATAATAAAAGTTGTAGTTTCATTTGAATATGTGGTAAATTGTGTTTTTATTAATATTATTATTATTTAGCACTTTGAGATGTTTTTAATAGGGACATGATCCTGTTACTAAACTTTATCATTCAGTCATGCTATTAAACTTCATCAATCCCCCTAATTTCTGGTCTTGAGTGAAAAGCATTTACAATCTGTTTTATGTATTTAAGCACAGAGGAAAAATAAAAAATCATGAGTATTAAGAAGCTGTTCGTTTGACATCAATGCCTTTTCTGTAGCATTAAAGGCACAATTCTTGCTCTATTTACAGCTTGATCTTAATAGATAATAAATATTTAAATATACTAAAAGATCAATTATTTTCTAAGCTTTAATTTGAGACATATTTTTTAAAAATCAGTTGAGAAATGAAGGAGCTAGCTCGTCTGTGAGCGCGCACGTCTCTGTCTATAGGTATATAGGCAAGGGCCAATCCAGTAATATAGATCAATGCTTGTAATGCATTTGAAATTAAAATTTGAATAAATGTAGATATTTGTTCAAAATGTGTTGACTTCTTTCAACTAAAATCATAATCATTCAATTTTTGTCAATGTGAATTTATCTTTTTAAAAATCGTGATAAAATCTAAATCGTGAAATAAAATTGAAAAAATGGTGATTTTCTTTTTTTCCATATCGTCCAGCCCTACGCTGAAGTCATCTTACCTGCAGGTTCATCACATTTACACATGCTCTGATGATACACGCTCTGCACCTGTAGGGTCAGCGATCCAGGACGAGCGTCCAGAGCTTCAGAGGCTCCGCCCACAGCAATGACAGCGACATTTACTGCTTCAGGTTGACTGATCAGATGAGACAGACTGGCCTTAGAGCTGGACACCAGACCTGATGGAGCAGAGGAAGCTGTCAGGGACAGTGGGCGGGGCCACAAAACACACCTGGTTCTCCTACATCAACACAAGGTTCCTGGAGAACTTCTTCTTCATCATCATCATCATCATCATTGGGGGGAGTCACTCAGCACAGCGGGTCATCAGAATCACCCTTCCAGACCCACAGGACATCTCTATGTAGCAGTCAAACCAGAGTTCTCAGAACCGGGACAGAACCAAAACCTGGCCCGGTCTGTTCTGCTCTCAGGAAGACGTTACCGCTCTCTGAAGGCCACGAGGCGAGGAGGAGGAGCTTCTATGCTCAGCCACAGCAGATTCTTACCAGTGCTCCTCAGAGCTGATTACTTTATTTATTTATTATTTTATTCAAATAAATGAATTCTTAGAGCAGATTGTAGAACAGAAACAAGTGACAAATCCATTTGGATCAATTGATTGATCAGTTGATCTCTAAGAGGAGATGAGATAGGACCTCTCATGTCTCTCCCTTCATCTCATTTTTTCTTCTGGACCATGTGACCTTTAATGCTCCAGCAGCCAATCAGAGGAGCCTCTCAGCCCCTCCTGCTCTGACCTGAAGCCCAGTGACCTGAAGTCGACTGAGACCGACCTGAACTCTGATCCAGAACTCTGATCACATCAGTCGTTGGACCCCCCCCCCCCCCCCCCCCCCACACACACACACAGCAAATGGGGGGGTGGGGGTGGGGGGTGGGGGGGTTGTTTGTCTATGGGAGACAGCAAACTGGGGCAGAGTCCGGGGGGGTGAGCTGCAGACGATCAGAAGATAATTCAGCAGGGTTAGGGTTAGCAGCTTCATGAGGCTTCATGAGGCTTCATGAAGCTTCATCTGCTCCAGGAGGACGTCTACTTTACACAAACATCAGTTGACTTTAATTTTGTAAACAAACCTGTCAATAAACATCAGCAAATACAGTTTTACTAACATCACTATTTAGTTTATGTGTTCATTTATGTATTGATACAGATAAATTAAAAAATGAATTATTTTTTTTCATCCTCAAAGGAAAAGTAGGAAATTATGAAAATGTTCATTTAAAGTGAGGTGAGAGTAGAGATGGGTTTAGATTCTATGGGTTCTGATCCGGTTCTTTAGAATAGAACAGAACAGAACAGAACAGAACAGAACAGAATAGAATAGAATAAAATAGAATAGAATAGAATAGAATAGGACTTTATTGTCATTGTCACAGGGGTAATGAAGTAACCGTGTAAGACATAATATAAAATATAATATAAAATATAGAAAGAAAAATATGTCAAATTATAACAGAGAAATTGTGCAATATCAGAGTAATGCCAATCACAGTATCCAGACTATGTACAGATGTGTACATTATGATGTGCAAAAAGAGCTTGAGGTATGTAAAGATGGAGGTTGTTGATGGGTTGGGAGGTGAGTCCATGTATAATCTAACACGCGTGTTTTATAACATTTCTGAAGGTGTTTCTTGTCTCAGAGTATAAAAAGTGAAATCAAATGAATCTTGGAGATTGATTCAAACACTTCTGGTGTCTAAAGGAAACAGCTGCTTCAAAGATGAAAAACAATAAAGAGCCAATGTTCTCCAGAATCACATAAGCATGATAAAGGCGTGTCACATGGAAGGAGAGAACATCAATGTTCTGAAGAATCACATAAGCATGATGAAGGCGTGTCACATGGAAGGAGAGAACATCAATGTTCTGAAGAAGCTTCACTCACTGCAGTTCTGCATCTCCATCTTCACACAAACAGGAAACTCACTGTATTCTTTCATTTGATTCACCCTTTAGAACTCAATGACTCCACCCATCCCTATAGGACCCCGCCCACAATCCCTGGAAAGGCCAAAGAATTGGCTGGAATTGTACATCAAAGCTGAGAGAAGAAAGTGACGGACATGTCTGAAACAAAACTCTAACATGTTCTTCTCCAGCAGCAGTATCTCTGTAGACTCATGGGGGGGGGGGGGGGGGGGTGTCCTATGTTCATAACACTGAGATCGAGTCAGAGTTTAAAGATCAATCATCTCCAGACTCACTGACTATCAAACACCAACATTCTGAATGAAGCCTGCAGGTCAGAACCACCGCCGTCTCTCAGCTACAGCGAAGCTTCAGACGCCATCATTTTAAGCTCCTCCCCTAAATGAAGCCAACCTCAACATGCGCTTGACAGAAGCTCCACCCCCCCATCGACACACGCAAAAGCCTCGATCCAGAACGTCACATCACTAAAGCCACTCTCTGTGGCTCCGCCCACAGCTGACATCACTGCGACTGACCGTAATCCAATGGAAACAGGGCGTGGTCACCTGATGCTGCAGACGCAGACGCTGAGCTGCGCAGAGCTGCGCAGAGCGCCTGCATCGCAGTGCATGTTGGGTAGTTTGGACTCAGACGTCACCTGTCAATCATCATGAAAATATCACAACAAAGGGGCGGGTCCAGCTGGAAATCAGGCGCTAAAATGGCTGAAAGCCGCTTTTATGAATACATAGCAATGCATTGTGGGAAACGGTGTCCTCTGACTGCCACTAAATGAAGGAAATCTGGTTATTTTGTAACTCGTTCTGGAGAGTAGAGACAGATTTGAAACCATCTGTGGTTATTTGTGTTTTTAAGAGTTCATCTGAATTTCAATATTATTGATTTCTCTGAGGATATCAATGAACAAAGCAGATATTTTCATCTGACAGATGTTGAAAATTATTATAAAAACACAAACGTAAAGTTCATACTACAGAGGAGAGTCCCGCCCAGGTAAGGGCAGGTGTGAGAGTACCTCCACACATGATGTAGTCTCTGAAGAACGGCACTCGGAACCAGAACGGCAGCATGAGCAGGTGAGGCCTGAGACCAGGAAACAAGCGGGAAAAACCTGTGGCCTCCGTGCAGAAGTTCCCAAAACCGCCCGCCACCAGCACACCTGTAGAGGAGACGGACAGGTGAAACAGACAACACCTGAGACAGGTCAACATGACAGTAGCTGTGACAGGGAAAAAGACAGGTACGACAGGTAACAAGAAGGGATAAGACAGGTAACTACACCTGTGGGACAGGTCAACATGACAGTAGCTGTGAAGGGAAAGAGGCAGGTACTACAACCTTCACTACAGGTAACAGACAGTAACACACCTGTGGGACAGGTAAACAGGTGTTCACCTGTAACAGGTGTGTTAGCTACAAGAGAAGATAACTGAAATGAAGGACAGATGACAGCAGCTGTGAAGGGACAGACAGGTACGACAGGTAACAAGAAGGGATAAGACAGGTAACTGCACCTGTGACAGGTAAACCGGCAGGTGTCTCTTACCATGGGGATGGAAGCCAAAGATATAATTTTTGGTTGGATCCAGATCAACAGTTTTGATGAGCTGTAAAGCAATAGATTGTTATTGATCATTGATCAATGACTCCATCACCGATCATGAATCAATCCAATCAATAATCTGTCTCACCTTCAGGGGGAAATAGTCCCTGAAATGTTCCCAGACAGTCCAGCTCCGGACCCACCGAGACCTCCTGCCCCCACTGGAGGGCGTGTCCCAGTCCAGCCACAGCCAACCAGCATAGAGCAAGGACACAGTCCACCAATCAGAGACCAGCAGCAGAATGAAGGCAGCCAGACAGCACTGAGCTGAGAGACAGACAGGTCAAAGAAGAGTCAGAGAGACACTCGAAAACCCTCAGGAAGATCACAGCAGCCGGGTGGACCGTGGTGGACCGTGGTTCTGCAGAACCATGATCTCCAGCTGAGTCACCTGAGAAAGCAGGTATAAACCCCCATATTGTCCCTCTGGACAGAACCAGCTCAGAGGAACCAGAACTTCCTGACTCAGCTCTGTCAGGTCCAGGTTTCTGGAGCGTGGACTTGCTCAACGGTTCTGATGAAAGTTTCTGGTTGTGACATCAGGATGAAGAAACGTCCTCCTGACCTCAGAGTCTCTGCAGACTGAAACATCTCCTCTGCAGACGACCTTCAGCCAGAGTCCCACAGACCGGATCCGGTTCCAGCAGACAGAATACCTGAATCAAGTCTCCGCCCACAGACAGAATACCTGAATCAAGTCTCCGCCCACAGACAGAATACCTGAATCAAGTCTCCGCCCACAGACAGACGTCCCGACCTGCATAACGAGGACGGGTCACTGAGGTCAAAAGCTGCTTCACCGATGGAACACCTTCATCTTCTGGGTCACATGTCTCCAACTGCTGGGGGGTCCAGTACCTGCTTCCCAACGGACCTGATCCTGAAGATCCTTATGGGATAAACACACCTGATCCAGGTGATCAGAGATCTGGATTCACCTGATCCAGGTAACAAGTAGAGATTAGAAGATGATTCACAGAAAAATGGAGCAGTCCTGATCCGTCTGTATGTCCAGAAGACTGGATCAATCCAGGAAACTGGATCAGTCCAGGAAACTGGATCAGTTCAAGAACCCAGATCAATCCAGGAATCTGGATCAGTCCAGAACTCTGGATCAGTTCAAGAATCCGGATCAGTTCAAGAATCCGGATCAATCCAAGAAACTGTATCAGTTCAAGAATCCAGATCATTCCAGGAAACTGGATGAGTCCAGAACTCTGGATCAGTTCAAGAATCCGGATCAGTTCAAGAATCCGGATCAATCCAAGAATCCAGATCAGTCCAGGAATCTGGATCAGTCCAGAACTCTGGATCAGTTCAAGAATCCGGATCAGTTCAAGAATCCGGATCAATCCAAGAATCCAGATCAGTCCAGGAATCTGGATCAGTCCAGAACTCTGGATCAGTTCAAGAATCCGGATCAGTTCAAGAATCCGGATCAATCCAAGAATCCAGATCAGTCCAGGACTCTGGATCAGTCCGGTCTGTAGATCTACCTGCGGACCTCCAGCTGTTCAGGAGAACCTGCTGGACTCCAGGAGTCTGATCCGGATCAGATTCTGGGTCTTGGGTCCAGCTGACAGTCTGCTGCAGAAGCAGGTATCTCCTCACCTGTCTCATGCAACCGGAAACACCGCAGGCGCGTGCGCGATAGAACCGTCAGCTGCTCACTGACTCCAAACACCTCTGCTGAGCGCGTGACCCTTTAGACTCGTCCACAGTCAGACCCGAGCCCGGGAGGTTCCGGATGTTACCGAACAGGTCCGGTTCGGGTTCTTACCGAGAGCCAGAAACGAGAAGATCCACTGCAGCACCGCGGCGGTCTGCAGCCGCCGCCGCAGCGGCACGTTGAGCGGCGCGAACTCGATCCTCATGCCGCGAGACCGCTGCTGGCTGCTGACTGGCTGACTGACTGACTGACTGACTGGCTGACTGACTGATCTCTCTCCAAACTGCAGCTCTGTGACTGAAGAAAACTTTGAAAAGTTCAACATTGTTGGAGTTACGCCTCTGCGCATGCGCACACCTGCTCTCCAATCACAGAAGGGTCCTGACGTCACCACAACCCAACCCCCCCATCCCTCACTCTCTGCCCCCCCTCTATCTATCTATCTCTCTCTCTCACACGCACCCTGAGGAATCTTCATCCCATCATCATCATCATCTTCTCTTCATGATTGATTGATTGATTGATTGATTGATTGATTGATTGATTGATTGATTGATTGATTGATTGATTGATTGACTGGCTGGAGGAGCAGCATCATGAACCTTGATTCTGCAGCTTCAGAGATCTTTGTGATGATTGGAGGACCAGGAACTCCTCCAGGAGGACGTAGATCCACAGAAACCAGATTCTATCTTCTGTTCCAGAGAGAAAGTCCAGGACAACCTTCTGACTGAACAGATTCTGAGGTCAGACGATGTTCTAGAGGAGAAGCTGATGGATTAAAGCTAAATAAAGTTTGTTTTTGAGGTTCATCTGAGGGTTCATTCTATCAGTTTCTGTCTCTTTACATCTTTAGATTAAAACGTGAGGAAGGACAGAAAAACCTGGTACATCTTCATGTCTGTGGTGAGAATGTCATTTTCTGGAGAATCTTTGCTTCATTCTGAAGGATTTCCTCTCATCAAAGACCTGCTCTGATGGAAACAGTGTTTTAACGTCTTCTGATGACATTTTTCTGATCATGGAGGATCTAGATATTTCAGATTAAAACTGAGTTTCTGAGGATTTCTTTATTCAAATAAACAGAAGTACATGAGAAATACTCTGAGAAGAAGATCATATTTGTGATGTAGAAACTCCTCTGGGTGGAGCCAAAGTCTTGTAGCTCCGCCTCATTCTGATCACCCACCTGCAGATAGATCCATGAACGTCTTTGTTTTCCTGGTCTGAGATGGAATCTGGATCAGAACTGGAATCTGGATCAGAACTGGAATCTGGATCAGAACTGCATAGAAACAATATTCCAGCTGTTTTGATAATGTTATGTTGGGGTGTGAGGGGCTGTAAGCTAGTGGGAGAGACTGTAAACTGATGAATGATGGGAAATGAACTCCAGCCTATAGAAATGGATGTACAGAAGAATCTGGTGAAAACAAGAATGAAAAGCCAGATTGTTACCAGGTCATCTCTGTAAATGAGAATTTGTTTTCAATTCGTCCTCCTGGTAAACTAAAGCTTAAAAAGAGGAAATAAACTCTGGTAGTCCCGCCCACAACTGAGTTTCTGATGAAGTTCTACTGCTCTGCAGAAACTAAGTCTGGTGAGGTTAAAAACGTCACCATCATTAAACACAGAAAACATCTATAGCTGGACTGAACTTCAGTAAATATGTGTTTGGTTTCAGCAAAGTGACGGATCCGGCCCTCCAGGTGATTCTGTCTGGTCCTCATTTTATTTTATTGTTATTAATGACCAGATTTTATCTTAACGCTCGTTTCTAACTTGTATAATTTTGACAAAATATATATCTTTATAGAGAGTAAAATATTGAAAGTTATTTAAGGTTTAAATTAATTTATTCTGGAATAATATTCCTGACTTTTTATTATTCAGAATTATGTTAAAAAGTTACAGTTTTAAAGTTTAAAAAAAACAGTTTTAGTGTTGTGGATCAGCATGAAGCTGCTTTTCTCACCGTTAAACATTAAAAGACTGTAATGTAATGAATTCTTTTGGGTTCATGGAGCCAACGTCTCAACATCAAGGATCACCAACCTGGTACCTTCAAGAACCTCACAAGGTGTTCTCAGGTATTTACATAGATTAAAAAATGAAAAGGTCTTAAAAATATGTTGATGATACATGAACTTTACATAAGTTTAGGTGACCTCTGACCTCCTCCAGTTCAAAGATCATTCATTTAGTTAAAAATGCTGCAGATTTGGTCATTAGTTCAAAATGTGAACAGATTTGTTTAAAATGTGTCAGTTGAGTTTTATGTAACATTATATAATTGATAAACATGGAACAATACAGAGAAAATCAGAGATTTTTCCATGAAATGTAAGAGATCATCTGAAATGTGACTGAGATTAATAAAGTTTTCAATAATGATTTCTGTTTCTTAGCTTGTTGTCATTGTTGATAATTATGGTGATAATCAGTGTTTTTACATAGAGGAGGATCATTGTTCATTATTAATAATTAAGGATGTGTGTTGAAAAGATTTCTGAAAGGTTCAGCAGATCGGACCTGAATGCCTTTTATAACGATGATCAGAACCAAACGGAGAGAAACATGAGGAGATGGGAGTAAAGATGAAAACAAAGATGTTTTATTGGAGAGATGGTTTACACTGACAAGAAAAAAGAACACCTGAGTTTATCTGCCTATTTTTAAACATATCTGTACATATGGATGGACCTGCTTTCTATTTAATCAATACTCCAGGATGTAAATGTTATAGAATGTATTGTAATCAATTATAAAGAGCATGTTAAACCCTCTCTGTGTCATATTTGAAAATAATACAGTTCCTGGTTAAGAACAAGGAGAGAACTGGTGATGGACGCTTCATGGAGAGTATTGACTCATTACCAAAACTGTGTAGTACAGCCATGATGTCTCTCTAGTGACCCCTGCAGGAATTCTGACATCACTGCCAGTAAATAAACTAAGATTTAAACAAATGACGTTAAAACCCCACTTGAATGAAAAATGCTGTTTTTAACAAGTTCTAGTTTCAATTTTCTCAAAGTAGAGGACAAATATAAAGAGCATCAATATCAAAACTGAATTTTTGAGTATTTATTCAAACGATGGAGAATGAGAGCAGATGAAACACGGTGTTGAAAAAAACTGTTGTATTTGTGAGGTAGAAACTACAGTCAGCGGACCAAAGTCTCCATGCTCCGCCCATTCTGATCATCCACCTGCAGACCAATAGATCCATGAACGTCTTAGTCTGGTCAGAGCTGGAATCTGGATCAGAACCGTAGGGCTGGAGTCGAAGTTTCACTTCAGCCTACAATGAAATAAAGTTAATTAATCTGAAAACAATTCAAACTTCTAATAGATAATAGATTCATTTCATTCAAACGGTAAACAATGCCCAAAGGAGACAAAGACCTGAGTTACAGTCAAAAGATGAAAATGATTCCAGATTGAGAATAACTTCTCGTTGAAGTGATCCATGAAGTCAGAAGTTGAACATTTTCATCTCATTCATTAAATCTACAAGTGGTGAAGCTCATCCAAACCACCTGTCCTCTACAGGTCACATGACTTGATCTGACAGTGACACCTGCACTGAGACGGAGGTTCTCTGGTGGGTCGGTACGGTGCTGCTTTCGGTGTTAATCGTCCTGTCATTTGCTGGAATGAAGCTGGAATCAAAGAGCTGCTGACAACCTCCAGAAGAAGATCCAGAAGAGTCTGGAAAATGATTTAAAAAGAATGTGACATCTGTCAAAGATCCAGAAAATAAAAGGGCTTTAAAACACCGACCAGAAAGCTCAGGTCTGTCTGTCCACACAAGTTCAGCTGCAGGCAGACGGTATTTCAGCTGCAGAACAGACAGCATTTCAGCTGCAGAACAGACAGCATTTCAGCTGCAGAACAGACAGTTTCAGCTGCAGAACAGACAGTATTTCAGCTGCAGGCAGACAGTATTTCAGCTGCAGAACAGACAGTATTTCAGCTGCAGAACAGACAGCATTTCAGCTGCAGAACAGACAGTATTTCAGCTGCAGAACAGACAGTATTTCAGCTGCAGGCAGACAGTATTTCAGCTGCAGAACAGACAGCATTTCAGCTGCAGAACAGACGGTATTTCAGCTGCAGAACAGACGGTATTTCAGCTGCAGAACAGACGGTATTTCAGCTGCAGAACAGACGGTATTTCAGCTGCAGAAAAGACAGCATTTCAGCTGCAGAACAGACAGTTTCAGCTGCAGAACAGACAGTATTTCAGCTGCAGGCAGACAGTATTTCAGCTGCAGAACAGACAGTATTTCAGCTGCAGAACAGACAGCATTTCAGCTGCAGAACAGACAGTATTTCAGCTGCAGAACAGACAGTATTTCAGCTGCAGGCAGACAGTATTTCAGCTGCAGAACAGACAGCATTTCAGCTGCAGAACAGACGGTATTTCAGCTGCAGAACAGACGGTATTTCAGCTGCAGAACAGACGGTATTTCAGCTGCAGGCAGACAGTATTTCAGCTGCAGAACAAACGGTATTTCAGCTGCAGGCAGACAGTATTTCAGCTGCAGGCAGACGGCATTTCAGCTGCAGGCAGACAGTATTTCAGCTGCAGAACAAACGGTAGTTCAGCTGCTGGCAGACAGTATTTCAGCTGCAGGCAGACAGTATTTCAGCTGCAGAACAAACAGTATTTCAGCTGCAGGCAGACAGTATTTCAGCTGCAGAACAAACAGTATTTCAGCTGCAGGCAGACAGTATTTCAGCTGCAGAACAGACAGTATTTCAGCTGCAGAAAAAACGGTATTTCAGCTGCAGGCAGACAGTATTTCAGCTGCAGAACAGACAGCATTTCAGCTGCAGAACAAACAGTATTTCAGCTGCAGAACAGACAGTATTTCAGCTGCAGAACAGACGGTATTTCAGCTGCAGAACAGACAGCATTTCAGCTGCGGAACAAATGATATTTCAGCTGCAGGCATACAGTATTTCAGCTGCAGAACAGATAGCATTTCAGCTGCAGAACAAACGGCATTTCAGCTGCAGGCAGACAGTATTTCAGCTGCAGAACAAACGGTATTTCAGCTGCAGGCAGACAGTATTTCAGCTGCAGGCAGACAGTATTTCAGCTGCAGAACAGACAGCATTTCAGCTCCAGAACAGACAGTATTTCAGCTGTAGAACAAATGATATTTCAGCTGCAGGCATACAGTATTTCAGCTGCAGGCATACAGTATTTCAGCTGCAGAACAGACAGCATTTCAGCTGCAGAACAGACAGCATTTCAGCTGCAGAACAAACGGTATTTCAGCTGCAGGCAGACAGTATTTCAGCTGCAGAACAGACGGTATTTCAGCTGCAGAACAGACAGCATTTCAGCTGCGGAACAAATGATATTTCAGCTGCAGAACAGACAGTATTTCAGCTGCAGAACAGACAGCATTTCAGCTGCAGAACAGACAGTATTTCAGCTGCAGAACAGACGGTATTTCAGCTGCAGAACAGACAACATTTCAGCTGCGGAACAAATGATATTTCAGCTGCAGGCATACAGTATTTCAGCTGCAGAACAGACAGCATTTCAGCTGCAGAACAAACGGCATTTCAGCTGCAGGCAGACAGTATTTCAGCTGCAGAACAAACGGTATTTCAGCTGCAGGCAGACAGTATTTCAGCTGCAGGCAGACAGTATTTCAGCTGCAGAACAGACAGCATTTCAGCTGCAGAACAGACAGCATTTCAGCTGCAGAACAAACGGTATTTCAGCTGCAGGCAGACAGTATTTCAGCTGCAGAACAGACAGCATTTCAGCTGCAGAACAGACAGCATTTCAGCTGCAGAACAAACGGTATTTCAGCTGCAGAACAGACAGCATTTCAGCTGCGGAACAAATGATATTTCAGCTGCAGAACAGACAGTATTTCAGCTGCAGAACAGACAGTATTTCAGCTGCAGAACAGACAGTATTTCAGCTGCAGAACAGACAGTATTTCAGCTGCAGAACAGACAGTATTTCAGCTGCAGAAAAGACGGTATTTCAGCTGCAGAACAGACAGCATTTCAGCTGCAGAACAGACAGCATTTCAGCTGCAGAACAAACGGTATTTCAGCTGCAGAACAGACAGCATTTCAGCTGCGGAACAAATGATATTTCAGCTGCAGAACAGACAGTATTTCAGCTGCAGAACAGACAGTATTTCAGCTGCAGAGCAGACAGTATTTCAGCTGCA
Source organism: Oryzias javanicus (assembly GCA_003999625.1). Lineage (NCBI taxonomy): Eukaryota > Metazoa > Chordata > Actinopteri > Beloniformes > Adrianichthyidae > Oryzias > Oryzias javanicus. The sequence continues at coordinate 27,539,236 of CM012454.1, forward strand.
GAACAGACAGTATTTCAGCTGCAGAACAGACGGTATTTCAGCTGCAGAACAGACAACATTTCAGCTGCGGAACAAATGATATTTCAGCTGCAGGCATACAGTATTTCAGCTGCAGAACAGACAGCATTTCAGCTGCAGAACAAACGGCATTTCAGCTGCAGGCAGACAGTATTTCAGCTGCAGAACAAACGGTATTTCAGCTGCAGGCAGACAGTATTTCAGCTGCAGGCAGACAGTATTTCAGCTGCAGGCAGACAGTATTTCAGCTGCAGGCAGACAGTATTTCAGCTGCAGAACAGACAGCATTTCAGCTGCAGAACAGACAGCATTTCAGCTGCAGAACAAACGGTATTTCAGCTGCAGGCAGACAGTATTTCAGCTGCAGAACAGACAGCATTTCAGCTGCAGAACAGACAGCATTTCAGCTGCAGAACAAACGGTATTTCAGCTGCAGAACAGACAGCATTTCAGCTGCGGAACAAATGATATTTCAGCTGCAGAACAGACAGTATTTCAGCTGCAGAACAGACAGTATTTCAGCTGCAGAGCAGACAGTATTTCAGCTGCAGAACAGACAGTATTTCAGCTGCAGAAAAGACGGTATTTCAGCTGCAGAACAGACAGCATTTCAGCTGCAGAACAGACAGCATTTCAGCTGCAGAACAAACGGTATTTCAGCTGCAGAACAGACAGCATTTCAGCTGCGGAACAAATGATATTTCAGCTGCAGAACAGACAGTATTTCAGCTGCAGAACAGACGGTATTTCAGCTGCAGAACAGACAGTATTTCAGCTGCAGAACAGACAGTATTTCAGCTGCAGAACAGACAGTATTTCAGCTGCAGAAAAGACAGTATTTCAGCTGCAGAACAGACAGCATTTCAGCTGCAGACAACAGACGGTATATTTCAGCTGCAGAACAGACAGTATTTCAGCTGCAGAACAGACAGTATTTCAGCTGCCAGAGAACAAATGAGTATTTCAGCTGCAGAACAGACAGTTCAGCTGCAGAACAGACAGTATTTCAGCTCAATGCTGGTAGAAATCCTCCAGATTCCTGAAGTCTCATCACTGACAGCAGAGTGCATGACTTCACTCTCTGGATTGTAATTATTTATTCACTTGGGAGTGTGTGGGGGGGGGTGTCAAAGATACATTTTAACCAATATATTGTATTTAAGGTGGTAACAGAGTTTTGTGTGTGTGTGTGTGTGGGGGGGGGGGGTCAGACGTTTCCCCCCAGATTCTGCCGGTGACGTCAGTTTATCCATCAAATGTCAGATTGCTGCTTTAAACTGCTTCCCACTGAGCCAATCACATCTTAAATTAGAATAAGCCCCGCCCCCGAGGCCAGCATCGCTCCCGCCCCCTGAGAGCAAAAGGCTTTGGAGGCGTTCCAAGGGGGCGTGGCTACTTCTCCTGTTTGAAAGTGCATCAACGGCTGCGGTTCCAGAATCAGAAACATCAACAAAAACCCGAACCCGGACTCTGCTGCCCCCCGGCCCCTCTCAGAGTGAGTACCACCGTGAACGGCTCCGACCCAAACAGGCTCGGCCGGACCGGACCGGACCCTCGTTCTCCTCCGGACGGGTTCTCCGCGGTGATGTTCTCCAGAAAAGCCTGAAAAACGTCTAAAATGGCCGCTGTGGGGGTCTGGCAGGAACGGGGCGGGGGGGTTCGTCCCCCGGTGGTTTTAATGCGGGGGGGTCGGTACCGGCGCGCGGGAGCGAACATCAGAGCCCGGTTCAGGACACCGATGCCAGAACATAGTCGGGTCCCGGAGATCCAGCCTGACCTCTCCGCGTCATAGCCGGAGCCTCGGCCGCTAATGCGCAGCGGCAGAAACGGTTCTGGACGGTGGTGAAGCGGGTCGGACTGGACCGGACCCGGCCGCAGTGACCGAGTCCCGGCCGCCGGTACCGCGGCTCCGCGGGGCCTCGGTGCCCGCTACCCGCCGCCGCTGCGGGGGATGGGCCGATAGCGGAGGGCGGGAAGCAAATGGTGGCCCATTGTTCTACAAGCTAGCTGCTAGCACGGAGCTAGCCGCCGCTGCGGGCCGCCGGCCGCGGCTCGGCCCGGTCCGGTCCGGCATCCGCAGACCCGGACGGAGTCCGCTCTCTGCAGAGGAACCGGAGGAACGTCCCAGAATCCCAGAATTCACCGCGGAGAAGGCGGATCCCGGCCCCGGTCTTTGTTCGGCACCGCGGGTTCAGTCCCGGGACGGAGAACCGGGCTGCAGGGAGGAGGAACCGGGAGAACCAGAACCGACACCGGTTCCTCTGGACCTGAAATGAGGCTCTGCTGGTTCTGGTTCATCCTTCAGAGGTCACCGGGTGTCAACAGAACCGGGTCCAGGATGGAGACCTGCCAGGTTCTGGTTAACGGTTCAGTCCATCCTAAAATGATCAACAGAACCTCTTGACCAGACCTGGTTCTGGGGCCCAGAACCTCAGTCCAACTTCCTATAACACCAGGTGTCTCCTGGGCTGAAAGGGGGCGGGGCTTAGAGGGAGGAGGCGTAAACAAACGCACCTTATGGACCTACCTTTACCTTCTCACCTGCAGGTGTCAGAACCAAAACCCAATTCTGGTCCGATAATAATAATCTGGTTTTCATGAGCAGAACCACAAGCTCCGCCTCTAATGACTGTACTGCGTACTTAACCGGACCGCTCTGAGCCAATCAGAACTCTCTTTTAATCCAGAAGAAATGCCAACAGAACCACATAAACATGTCATGGAACGGAACCAATGTTTATATCAGACATGTCAGCCGTCATTACATGTTGGAGTTTAACATGTTTATATTATAGAATCATTCAATCTGTCATGCAATCACATTGGATCATGTGAATCTAGAACTGCACGACTGGTACTGATCCATCTTTGGTTCCTGCTACACGGTTCCTATCACATAGACTACAGAACCATCGGGTCATGCAGCAGAACCAACAGATCAGGCATCAGAACCAACAGATCAGGCATCAGAACCAACGGATCAGGCTGCAGAACCAACAGATCAGGCAGCAGAACCAATGGGTCAGGCAGCAGAACCAACTGATCAGGCAGCAGAACCATCAGATCAGGCATCAGAACCATCGGGTCAGGCAGCAGAACCATCAGATCAGGCAGCAGAACCAACGGGTCATGCAGCAGAACCATCAGATCAGGCAGCAGAACCAACTGATCAGGCATCAGAACCATCAGATCAGGCATCAGAACCATCGGGTCAGGCAGCAGAACCATCAGATCAGGCAGCAGAACCAACTGATCAGGCAGCAGAACCATCAGATCAGGCATCAGAACCATCGGGTCAGGCAGCAGAACCATCAGATCAGGCAGCAGAACCAACGGGTCATGCAGCAGAACCATCAGATCAGGCAGCAGAACCAACTGATCAGGCATCAGAACCATCAGATCAGGCATCAGAACCATCGGGTCAGGCAGCAGAACCATCGGATCAGGCAGCAGAACCAACGAATCAGGCTGCAGAACCAACAGATCAGGCAGCAGAACCAATGGGTCATGCTGCAGAACCATTGGGTCAGGCAGCAGAACCAACTGATCAGGCATCAGAACCATCGGGTCAGGCAGCAGAACCAACTGATCAGGCATCAGAACCATCGGGTCAGGCAGCAGAACCATCGAATCAGGCTGCAGAACCAACGAATCAGGCTGCAGAACCAACAGATCAGGCAGCAGAACCAATGGGTCATGCTGCAGAACCATTGGGTCAGGCAGCAGAACCAACTGATCAGGCATCAGAACCAACAGATCAGGCATCAGAACCAACGGATCAGGCAGCAGAACCATCGGGTCAGGCAGCAGAACCAACAGATCAGGCATCAGAACCATCGGGTCAGGCAGTAGATCCACTGACAGGATCTCAGAAGGATCAGCTGCATCTCAGCTTTGAGACCAAAGATCTGGTCCGTTTTGCAGCTCTGGAGCAGAACTTGAACTCCTGTTGAACCTGACCGGACTCTCAGCTGAACGGTCCATCTCTCCTCCTGGTTCAGGTTCATAAAGGACCAGAACCAGATCCTGGACCAGGATTCTAGCTGATCTCTGTTCTGTGCTGGTTTCAGGTCTCCAGGATGATGCGTAAAGACGTGAACAAACCGAAGGGAAAGACGTCGGCGTACGCCTTCTTCGTGCAGACGTGTCGAGAGGAGCACCGGAAGAAGAACCCGGAACAGTCCGTGAACTTCGCAGAGTTCTCCAAGAAGTGCTCTGAGAGATGGAAGGTGGGTGTGGCCTCAGGTGCTCATCCTGACCCGGTCAGGTGTGTCGGGGATGACGTTCTGTCTGAACGTTGGCCCGGTTCTTCCAGAAGAGCTTTTGGATTCTCAGGGTCTCAGGGACCTCTGTGACCCGGTTTCAGGCAGGAAGAGAGGCTCCGCCTTCATTGCAGCGCTGTAAGATGACATCACTGGGTTGGAACCCTAACGAGGTCACTTCCTGCTGCTTCTTGCTAACAGGAACTGATGACATAAACGAGGAAGTCGAGTCGGTTCTGATCCATGAACTCTTGAGGATCCATCTGTGGACTGGTGTCTGGGTTCTATTAAGAACTGTACTTTCAGAATAAAAGACTTTCAATAATTATAATAAAAACAAAGGCGCGCGGGGGTTATTGACTGAATGAATCTAATGAGTAGTCAGCAGGTTAATCACTTCCTGCAGAATTTATCACAGAACTCTTATTTTGAAATTCCTCAGGTTAAAAACTGCACTCCTGAGCATTTTATTGTGAAAATTCATATGTTTCATGAAGACTGTTCTCAGTCAAAAAAGGTTTACAGTACTTTGATGATGGTCTCCCCTCTTTTTTTTTGCCCCCCCCCCCCCCCCTCCTCTCTTATGTCTGGTCTCTCACTCACGCTCTCTCTCTATTTTTTTTTGTTGCCCCCCCATGTTTGGTCTCTCTTCTTTTTGGGCCCTCCCCCCTCTCTCTCTCTCTTTTGTCTGATCTCTCTTACCCCCCATGTTGTGGTCCCTCTCTTTTTGGGCCCTCCCCACCTCTCTCTCTCTTTGGGCCCTCCCCACTCTCTCTTTTCTCGTCCCCCCCTCTGATCCAGGCTCTGTCTCCCAGCGATAAGAAGTGCTTCGAGGACATGGCCAAGGCCGACAAAGTCCGCTACAACCGCGAGATGAGGGACTACGTCCCCCCCAAAGGATTCGGCAAGAGGGGCCGCAAGAGGAAAGACCCCAACGCCCCCAAGAGGCCCCCGTAGGTTCCTCACAGGGCTGGGCTCTAGCTTTGGTTGGTTTCTGGTGCGAGTGTTCAGCCGGCTTTGAACCCGTGACCTCTCAGTGTCAGGCAGACGCTGTTCCACGTAGTCCAAGATGCTGAACAGAGTTCTGCAGAACCGGGCCTTCAGCTCCGCATTAGTTCTGTAAGAAGAGTTCAAGCATGGAGGTTTGAACAGGCTGCACAGTGGTGTAGTGGTCAGCACTCTCGCCTCACTCCTGGTTCAAACCCTGGCCGGGTTCCTCCCACAGTCCAGAACCAAGATCCATAGGTTCATTGATGGTTCTGGATTGTCCAGAGGTGTGAGTCCCTGTGACGGACTGAAGACCCAAAAAGGGTTAACCCCGCCCTCACCGAGTCACCATGTGACCCTGAGAGGGATCAACCAGGAGGATGGATGAAGATGATGATGATGATGGATGGATGGATGATGGATTGACGGATGAAGGATGGATGATGATGATGGATGATGGATGATGGATGATGATGATGATGATGAGGGATGGATGGATGGATGAACCAGCATTGGACCCCCCCACAGAGTATTTTGGTGTCTGATCAGTGTCTTTGTCTTTGTGTGTGCGTCTGCGTGTGTTTGCGTGCGTCTGCGTGTGTTTGCATGCGTCTGCGTGTGTTTGCGTGCGTCTGCGTGTGTTTGCGTGCGTCTGCGTGTGTCTGCGTGCGTCTGCGTGCGTCTGCGTGTGTTTGCATGCGTCTGCGTGCGTCTGTCTGCGTGCGTCTGCGTGTGTCCGTGTGCGTCTGCGTGCGTCTGCGTGCGTTTGCGTGTGTCTGCGTGTGTTTGCATGCGTCTGCGTGCGTCTGCGCTGCTGCAGGTCGGCGTTCTTCGTGTTCTGCAGCGAGTACCGGCCCAGCGTGAAGCAGCAGTACCCGGGTCTGTCCATCGGGGACTGCGCTAAGAAGCTGGGCGAGATGTGGAGTAAGCTGTCGCAGTCGGAGAAGCAGCCGTACGAGGAGAAGGCCCAGAAACTGAGGGAAAAGTACGACCGGGTGAGTGCCCCGCCCCTCAGGCCGCGCCCGCTTCCTGTGACTCCGCCTACTGTGTTTCTCTGCGGCTGAGAGCTCGACCTGGATTCCGTTTCAGGACATGGTGGCGTACCGCGGCGGCGGCACCTACGCCCGGAACCCCGGTTCTTCAGCGCAGGGGGCGGAGGAGGAGGAGGACGAGGACGGAGAGGAGGACGAGGAAGAGGAGGAAGACGAGTAAAAAGCAAGCTGCAGCAGAGAGGGAGGGGCGTGTGTTTCAGAGCGCCGCAGGTGAAGGGCGGGGCCTCACTGCAGCTGACCGGGGTCACCTTAGGTCACACCAGAGTAATGACAGAACAGCTGACCCATCATCCTTCTCAGACGAGGGGGAGGAGCTGTGAGAGGGTCACATGACCTGCACTCCCCCCGCTCTGACTCCTCCTACTATGACAAAAAAGGGACAAAGATTTAGAGTGGGGGGTCAGACTCCAGGCCTGGAGGGTCGGCCTCCTGCTGCCTTACCTGCAGCTGATTACCTGATCAGGTGTGTTTAGCCAATCAGAAGCTTCACTGGCAGGTTGGTTGGAAAACATGGAGGACACCTCCCCTCGAGGACTGGAGTCTGACACCCCCGATTTAGAGGATGAGCTGGTTTAATGGGGAGGAGCTTAGGGCTGAGGGTGGGATCACTGGGATCTGCAGAGGCTCCGCCTTTGATCACATGATCAGCTGATGTCATGACCAGCGTCTCTGAAACACACCCTCAGAGTGCACGTGTGTGTATGTGAGAGTGCATGTGATGGAGGTGATCAAATGTTAGTGTTGGCCACCTGAAGATAGAGTAACCCCGCCCCACTGTAACTATGGCCCCGCCCCCAAGTGTTTCCACGGAGACCGTGGTCTTCTTCATGTTGTTTTTTATTTTCTTACTGGAGTGTTTGTTGTTCACTGTCAGAGTAGAAACTTCAGCTTTTATAATAAACACCTGAAAGAACGCACCTGTCCTCGTTTCTGACTGTCTAAGACCCAACAGAACCAGAACCAGAGTCTGAACCAGAACAAAAACACCTGAAAGAACGCACCTGTCCTCGTTTCTGACTGTCTAAGACCCAACAGAACCAGAACCAGAGTCTGAACCAGAACAAAAACACCTGAAAGAACGCACCTGTCCTCGTTTCTGATCGTCTAAGACCCAACAGAACCAGAACCAGAACAAATACACCTGAAAGAACTCACCTGTCCTCGTCTCTGACTGTCTAAGACCCAACAGAACCAGAACCAGAGTCTGAACCAGAACAAAAACACCTGAAAGAACGCACCTGTCCTCGTCTCTGATCGTCTAAGACCCAACAGAACCTGAACCAGAACAAAAACACCTGAAAGAACTCACCTGTCCTCGTCTCTGACTGTCTAAGACCCAACAGAACCAGAACCAGAGTCTGAACCAGAACAAAAACACCTGAAAGAACTCACCTGTCCTCGTTTCTGACTGTCTAAGACCCAACAGAACCAGAACCAGAGTCTGAACCAGAACAAAAACACCTGAAAGAACGCACCTGTCCTCGTTTCTGACTGTCTAAGACCCATCAGAACCAGAACCAGAGTCTGAACCAGAACAAAACCACCTGAAAGAACGCACCTGTCCTCGTCCCTGATCGTCTAAGACCCAACAGAACCTGAACCTGAACCAGAACAAAAACACCTGAAAGAACTCACCTGTCCTCGTCTCTAAGACCCAACAGAACCAGAGTCTGAAGCCACAGAACTGAAACCGGTCCAGGTACTCAGAACCATGAAGATGAGGTCCTAGAAATGTTAATTATATTTTCACAGCAAACTCTCAGGATCATAATCAAAACAAATACATTCACAGGAATAAAGTCATCATGAGAATAAAGCGATAGAATAATGAGTAAATATTTAAATCAATATTTTTGTGATAATTTATTTCATAAATGAGAATTCAATGATTAAAGTCCTACATCTCTGAGACAAAAGGTTGTTTACTGAGAAACATTAACAAAAAGAACCAACATTAAGTTTCAGTTTGAGACTCAAAATTCATTGTTAGAGTTTACTTCAGCTCTGGCTCAAATATACAGAAACTACTTTGTTTACAGGATTTGTACAATTCTAAACTACGACATGATATGTTCATGTAGTCATCATCATATCACCCGTGTGTTTGATTCTTCATACTTTCCCCACAGACATGTATGTAGAGGTTAAACATGGCTGATGCTACTGACAATCCAAACTAAAGAAAAACTCATTTTCTTAAAAGATTTGGTTTAAAGATGTATTTTGAGCATAAACTAGATGAAATATTTTATTTTGTGTACTTAACTCATCTTTGTAAGACAGCACATGTACAAATACTTTCTGAGTGAAACCCATTTTCTTTTCCTGACAATTACTGTTTGGATTAATGGTGACGTTATTTCCAGAAAGGACAGTTCAATAAAACCACCACACTGACGTGAGCTCGACAGAGATCCACATCTCCTGGTTCATCTGGGTGGACAGAGGTGGAGCTTGTTTATTTTTAATCTACAAGGAAGAACAGCTCCTGGTTCTGTCATCACTGAGGAGGACGTGAACGTCTGGATTCTGGAGCTGGTCATGAGGTCAGAGAGAACGTCCAGCAGCTGCACAGTGTTACACCCAGAAATAAACTTCTTTTTCTTTCATTTCTCACTGAAATGTTTTTCAGTAGATAGAAATGTACTATTTAGGATCATTTATTAGGTTCTTTAAATATAAAACAGACAGTATTATCATAGATGATGCTTTCTAACCATGACATGTTTAATGAGCTCCCTACTTTAAATAAACAAATTCTGAAATATCAATCAATCAATCTTTATTTATGTAGCACTTGTCATAAAAAAGAATAACAACTCAACACCTGCCATTGATCATTGACGGCATTGCAGTGGAGAGAGTGACCAGCACCGAGGTTCTGGGGCTGCAGATCCGTGAGGACCTGTCCTGGACCGCCAACACCGCCATGGGCAAAGAAAGCCTAACAGCGCCTCTACTTCCTGCAGAAGCTGAGAAGATCAAGAGCTTCACCATCCATGATCATGTTCTACAGAGGAACCATCGAGAACATCATCTGCATCACTGTGTGGGGCGGCAGCTGCACGGACTACAACAAAAGAGCAAAACCATCGGAGCACCACTACTCTACCTGCAGGACTTATACACCACCAGCCTTACCTGAGAAGCACTGACAACTGTCAGGGATGCACACCACCCTGCACACAACCTGTTCAGCCTCCTGCTCTGGGGAGGAGGAACATGAGCCTCCTTCCCTGGGGGGGAGGTACAGGAGCCTCCTGCCCTCGGGGGGGAGGTACAGGAGCCTCCTGCCCTCGGGGGGAGGTACAGGAGCCTCCTTCCCTGGGGGGGAGGTACAGGAGCCTCCACTCCCGCACCACCAGACTCAGCAACAGCTTCATTCATCAGGCTGTCAGGATGCTGAACTCCTTCCAAACTCTCCAACCACCTACCCACCACCTGGCCCCTCCCCCCACATGAGCAGCGCTCAAAAACTCACATGAACAATAATGCCTGCACTACATATCACTTTGAACCTCCATCTAATGTACATTGAATCTATTGCCTTCTGTAGAATGGAAATCTGGAAATTGCCTTCTCTGTATTTTTATTGGTTAATGTTGTAAATGGTCTTTTTCTGGGAGCAGGAAACAGATTTTCGATTCATTGTTTGTCAGCACAAATGAAGGATCGACGATAGAGCTGACTGACTTTTTGACTAAAAATGCTTTACGTCAAAAGCAAAACAGTATCAAAAAATGTAAAAACAGACACGCAAATTAAAATTCAATTAAAGCCATTTCCCCACGCCATCCTACAATGCCCCCCACCCCATCTCACAATGCCCCCCACCCCTTAGACTGTGAGTCTGCAGCTCATGCCACTGCGCCATCTAGTGGTGAAAACCGGAAGTACACATCAGACCCTATTTTAACACCGACAGTCTGCACTGTGAAAACATTTGAAGTCATTGTTGATGGTTTAAAGGTTAGAAGGATAAGCATTTGGACCCCGCCCCCCAGTAAAAATTGGAGGGCAGAGGACAGTGCACACTCTGTACAGTAAACCCATGGGCAGAGCCTCCATCCCAAAAAAATATTTTAAGAAAAAAAGTAAGTAAATTAAATTCTGGACTTTCAGAAGCTGGATTACTAAATTAGATACCCTGCATCCTAGGGAACTGAATGAGAGGAAAACATCACTTTTCTAATAATTTTCTTGAAGAAAATATTTAAATTAATCATTCCTGTCATCCCCACTAGAGGGAGATGTATGCTAAACTAACTTCATCTTCATAATTTCCAATTCTGTCATGTTCTCTTGTCCAGCAGAGGGGGGGGATCATCTCCCCTGCACCTTTAGTTGCCCCAGCCCTAACCCAGATAGCAAAAATGTTTTGGGCCAGTTGTGGCCCAGATTCAGCATTTTCCTTTGGCCCACATACCGCATGGAATTATGGCACTTGTGTGGTCCGCTCCCGTTTGCCGGACCTCAGCCACTAAAAAACCACAACTTGGCCAGAAGTCAGCCACATGGTACCCGCTGAAACCGCAACAATGCCAGAAGTCAGCCACAGGTTACCCGCTGAAACCGCAACTGGCCCATCCAAGGGCCACCATTTGTTTTTGGGTTTTGCTCTGTCCCCTACTGGGCTCATATCATGGCACTTCATGCTCATGTTTGCCATAAATAAACCAGAATCCCAAAATTTTTAAAGACTAATTTTCTGTCAATTTCTGTAACTAAAAATATTGTATTTTTTTTTAACATATCAATAAAGTTGATTATGGATAATATCATTTCAGATAAACCATTATTTTTTATAGAAAATAAATCAAATGATTTACTCTAAATGTAAGTAGCCACTTATCTTAAGTACAATTTTCATGGTTTAAGAATTTGATTTAAAAAAAAAAATCAAAAGTTTAGTTAGAAATTCTTTATTAAAAACACAAAATGAAATAAAATGGGACATCTTTATTCTAACCGGCTTCCCTCAGCACCCGGCGTACTCTCCATCTTGATCCAGGTCTCAACTGGGCCCACAGAAACAGTGTCTTCCAGACCTGCAAAAAAGACAAAATGAATAACCATGGCTTCCAATCTATGCCTTAATGCAAGAGTAATCACAGCTGAGTGCTAAAACAGTTTTTCAATTTTTTTTAGGTGCTTGAAAATTAAGCTAAAATAAGTCACCCTTGTTATTATAAAGGGTAATACATAGAGAGAAAAATAAATCAAAAAATGTTCATTAGATACTAACTTTAAGGTTAGACGAATGCAGTGGATATAAGTATTGTAACTGACTTACAGGAATGTTGGACAGGCTGCCGTCTTTCTTCTCTTCTTCGTCTGCCTCCATCTCTGTCTCCAGCCAAATGGAGCCATCTTCTGATAAAAGTCTTAATTTCTCGATCAGTGTCTGCCTCAGTCAGCATGTTGTTTCTGACGGTTCCTAAAAATAAAAATAAAATACAAAAATTGTAAGACTGACTTTTACCAAAACATTTGTCTATATAAAGTTTCAAGTTCAGTTATAAAAGAGTATTAGTTCCTCATCTGCATTCATTCACAATGGATAAGTTACACCAAGACAAAGGACTTAAACTCTGTCAGTGCAATAACACTTACGAGAAATGACATCTTTCAGCTCCAGTCTTTCCGTCCACTCCTCTCCAGTTCAGCTGCGAGTGACTTAAGAAAAAATTAATGTTGTTAATCATACGTTCTTAGTTTACATTTATCTGCTTTAAAAGCAGCTAGAAGCACAGTAATAAAGTAAAAAATACAAAGTTCTATAGGTGTTTATCTGAAGTTAAACAGTTGAATTTCTTGACGCTGATTCGCTACAGTGCTGAACTGTGGCCAATCAGGGACTTGGATTTGATAGTGACGTGTTTTGAGCGTCTTTTTCAAACCAGAGGCACCAACCCATGTAAACATGATCACAAAGGAGAAATTAATAATAGCTTTTTCCTGCCTGACTAGAATTATACCAAGAACAGCTTTAATAGAAAAACTGTTTAGTACGTTTTCACTTTTCGCTCCATGTACGTCGTGCGTGGCAAGACGAGCGCTGATAAACAGAACAAAAAGAATCCCTCTCTTTGTCTGCTGCAACTAGGCCCCACACCAACTCAATGCATTGAACAACAATCTCCTCACGTGGTAAAATATCAGTAATTCAGCAAACATCTGCATTATCACTCGATAGCACATACACTATACATCATAAATGTAAAGACTTTACTTACCATAACTTTCGTTTTACTCCGCTCTCCGCCGCTGCTTCGTCACTCTGCTCTGACCGCATGCTAGCTCCTCCAGTCTTCGAGCAACAGGATGCGGCGTTCGATGACAATCGGAAATTCGACCGCTACAAATCGAAGTCCGCTAAGTCTACGTAAAACGGTGCCGCTTATGCAACCTGTATTGACTAGTTTTTTACTATAGTTATAAAATGTTTTAAATATGTCATCAAAAAACGAAACTAAAACGAATCTGTTTAATAAAATGCGTTTTGGTATAAGTAAAAAAAAAAAAACGAGTTCCCATCAACGCAACATGAACAAAACATTTTTTTAAGTTACTTTTAACAAAACATCTCTCAATCGTAGATAATTTTGAATAAAATGACGATTTAACTCATATCTATGGCTGAATAATTTCATTTCATTCCAGATATGATGAGGAAATGGGCAAACCATTCTGTAAACCTTTTAATAAACTATTTGTTTGTTTGGTTATTTATTTAGCAATGGTATACTTGTCATTTATAGTGTATACTTCTCATTTTGTACCTAAATTACACATTTACAGACTAAAAACAAAAATGAAGAAGTCATTTGGAATAAAAAAAACTTGACAACTTAGTTTATAAGAAATTATTAATTTAGTATTAAACACCCACTTTATTTCTACATTTATTTATCCACAATTCTTATAAAAATACTGAAGTACTGAAATAAGCATCTGCCGTATATTTGCCATGAGTGGCCCACATTTGTATTTTTACTAGTGGGCCACTTTTGGTTTGCATACCTGTCAGCAGACAAGGTGGCTGCCGCATGTTTGCCAAAAGTGGCCCACATCTGAATTGTGATTGTGGCCCACACTTTCATTTCAGCTATCGGGCCAAATAAGGTTGACTTCTGCTTTGTCTGGGCCGGGCAAATGCCATCCCTGCCGCAATTCAGCCGGATGTGGCCCACATCCGTCTGCTATCTGGGAAAGGCTCTTTATACTAACCTTAACCAGCCTCATCTGCAGGATCCTAACTCTAATACCTCAGAAATATCAACTCTAACAGGCTTTTGGTCCTAAACTTAATTAATCTTCTAAAAATATTATGCAAGGATTTCCTATATATTCACATTTACAATAATCTTTAACATTTGTATTTATTTCACTTACCTGCTGGCATTACTGAACTCATAAATGGATATAAAATATTTAAATTGAATGAGGGGAGGGGGGAGATGAGAGTAGGGACAGGAATGGCCTGTGCATCACGGCACTCCATACTGCATGGGGCTCTCCACTCCAGAACCGAGGCCTGGACCGCCGCCCACCCGTGAGCCAGGAAGTGTTGGGTCAGGATTTGGTGAGTCCTGTGCTGACCCACAATATTTTGTTTGTGGCCCAGGAATCTTTCATGGATTGTTCTGCCCGTTTCTCCCACATATTTCTTGTTGCATGTTTTGCAGGTAATCAGATAAACACAATTGGCGGACCGGACCGATCCCCTGATGGGTAAGTTAAAGACCTGTTTGGTTTTATCATTATATGCCCAATTTAACTGTTTAAAATAAGTGTTTTTGTTTTGGGGTTCCGAATTATCACAGGGTTGAATTTTGGCTCTGACTAAATGATCTTTAAGGTTTTTGTTTTTTCTAAATGCTGCAATGATTCTCAAATTTTTTGAGGTGCTGTCCTCCTGACCGGTGGCCAGCAGACGCCCACTGGGGTCCACAGCCACTGAAGCCACGGCACTTCCTGAGTCAGACAAAACGGTGACGCAGTTTAGAAACGCCCACGCTCGCACAGCGATGATTATTCTGAATCAGAGAAATTTGAATAATTTACATGAATGCATATAGTACTGTCAGTAGCGGACTTATCATCATGTGAGAGTGGGTAACTACCTGGGCCCCCGGAATTTTTGAGGCCCATAGCTGAAGACTTAAATATTTCTACAATAATTTTCATTATAAAAGATAAAAATAAATAACTTACGCAACTTAAGACTGTTCATTTCCGGGTGAGTGAACGCTGGCGCGTTTCTGGCTGCCGCTGCTCCCCTGGACCACAATTAAGTTTTTTACGAATTTTCAAGCCAGTGGACTTTAATTTTTGTTGTCAAGTCATCAGATACTCTTTACTACCAAATTTTTACCACTTTTTCTATCAACTTTATGGTGTGTTATCAGGATCTGATCACCTCTGGTTCAGACCGCCATTCAGTTGTGAGCGAGAGCTAGCCTGCCTGCTATCTTCTCGCCACATCTGCAACAATGTGGATTAATTCTGTGTGGATTTTACTTGCCTGGACTATCCTGTCTCTGGTCAAGCTCCCACTGACAGCTCTCCTCCAGTACTCTGCTCTCGACTTTGCCAAACTCCGCCCGACTCCACTCAATGCACCTCCGCCAGCGCTACTCCAACACCCGGACATCCTGCATCAGCCCCGCCGGAGATACATTCACCGCGGCTCCCGGCGGATCCTACAAGATGGTGACTCCAGCTCAATCCGGTCATTCTGGTCCTCAACACGACGTCCTCCGAGGAACCCCCGCCGCCGCGCAGACCCTGGCGCGCTGGCTCGCCTGGCCCCGGCAGCCAACAACAAAGCTGCAAAGATCTCCAGCACCACCACCAACTTCGGTCTCCTCAACGTCCGCTCGGCCACGAGCAAGGGGGATCTCGTCAAAGATCTCCTCCTCGATCAAAAACTGGACTTCATGTGCTTAACAGAGACTTGGCAGCAGCCGAATGACTTCGCTTCCCTAAATGACGCAACACCTCAGGGGTTCGTTTACATTGCGCACCCCCGCGTCTCGGGGCGCGGGGGTGGGCTCGCTATGATCTTCCGGGAGAACTGGAGGGTCGCGCCTGTGACTGTCCCCACCTGTCAGTCATTCGAGGCATCAGTATGCCAGATATCCGGACCTACGCCAACTGTTGTCGCCACCATCTACCGACCCCCAAAACCAAAAAGGATTTTATCTCGGATTTTTCAGATTTTTTAACTCACCTGTCTACATTATCACCAAATCTGGTAATTTGGGGACTTTAATATCCACTTGGACTGTCTTAGCAACATCTCACTAAAGATTTTTTATCCTGCCTGGACAGCTTTGGTCTTCATCAACATATCAACTTCCCACCCATAAAACGGACACATACTTGACCTCCTCTGCTACTCAGTTTTTCCCTCTGGACTGTAAACCACACATTTTCCCCTCCTCAGATCACATGCTGTTATCCTTTAAAATCAACCTTTTTCTCTCCAAATCCAACCTTCCACGTACCATCACCTTCCGGAAAATCAAAGACATCAACCTGGACTACCTATCCTCACTCATCAACAGCCTTCCCCCCCCTGACAGTCTCTCCACCCCTGATGAGTTGCTCTCATATTACAACTGCAACCTCCATGATCTTCTGGACAACCTTGCTCCACTCAAATCCAAAACCATCACATTCACCACTTCTGCACCCTGGTTCACCCCCAGTCTCAGAAAGCTGAAAGCCAATGGACGACAACTGGAGAGATTATACAGGAAAACTGGTCTGAGTGTTCATAAGCAGATGTTCACCAACCACATCTCTCACTACAATGATTCCATCTCCAAGGCAAAAATCTCTTATTTTCTGATCTAGTTAACACCTCAGTAGGAAATCCAAAAGCCCTTTTCTCTCTTCTCTCCAAAACAACAACATGTCCTAACGCACCCCCCCCCACTTGTACTCCTTAGACTTTTGCAATACTCTGGCATCATTTTTTCACTTCTAAAATTGAACAAATCCACAGCAAACTACAAACTTCCTAAACCCAAATTCATCCCCGCTGCTCTGTCTCCCCCACTACACCATTCTCTGATTTAACCTCCCCATCAGTCGATCAAATTAGTGAACTCATCCAAAAATCCAGCACCTCCTCCTGCCAACTTGATCCAATACCCACTACCTTGCTCAAAGCTGTCGTCCCTTTCTGCCCCGCTCATACACCAACATCATTCATGCTTCGCTAAAGACTGGAACTGTCCCCTCTGCCCTCAAGTCAGCAGTCGTCACCCCCATAACTTAAAAAACCTGGCTCTGACCCATCCACCTCAATAACTTTCGCCCAATATCAAATATCCCTTTCATCTCAAAAATTCTGGAAAAAACTGTAGCCGCTCAACTCCGTGATCATCTCTCCGACAACAGTTTATACGAACAGCTCCAATCTGGTTTCCGTCCCCTCCACAGCACAGAAACAGCCCTCCTCAAGGTCACCAACGACCTCCCTCCTCGCTGCAGATGCCGGTTCAATCTCCATCCTCCTCCTGCTAGATCTGAGTGCGGCATTCGACACCATCTCTCACCCCATCCTTCTGGACAGACTATCTAATATTGGCATCACCAACCTACCCCTCAGCTGGTTCCATTCCTACCTCTCAAATCGCACCCAGTTTATCCAGTTAAAATCATTCACCTCTCCCGTTGCTCCCATCACCACGGGCGTGCCTCAGGGCTCTGTCCTGGGGCCCCTGCTCTTCATTATCTAGCTTCTCCCCCTCGGTTACATTTTTCGGAAACATAATGTTCAGTTTCATTGCTACGCGGATGACACCCAGCTCTATATCTCCTCCAAATATGGCTCCACTTTTCCACCGTCCTCCCTCTCTGAATGTCTTTGTGAAGTCAAGTCCTGGTTCACTGCAAATTTCCTAAAGTTAAATTGTAATCAAACTGAACTTCTTGTTGTTGGCACAAAATCCTCCCTCAGTAAAAGCAGTAATTACTCTCTCTCCCTCGATAACTCTTCCATATTTCCCTCCTCAGGTTAAGAGTCTGGGTGTCATCCCTCGACAGCACTTTGTCCTTCTCTGCCCACATAAACAACATCACCCGCTCTGCCTACTTCCACCTCCGCAACATCCGACCGTCTCCGTCCCTCCCTCACCCCTCACTCCACAGCTGTCCTGGTCCATAGCCTCATCACCTCCCGGATTGATTACTGCAATTCTCTTTCTTTCCTGGACTTCCTCAAAAAGACCTCCGTAAGCTTCAACTGGTTCAAAACTCACTGCCAACGAATAATAACCCAAACCCGACCAGGTCCAGTCTCAAATCCCATCCTACAGCAGCTTCACTGGTTACCAGTACCTCACCGGATCACATACAAAATCCTCATTTTAACTTTTAAAGCCCTCCACAATCTCGCCCCTCCGTATCTCTCAGAACTCATAACTGTTGCTGCTCCCACCCGCTCCCTCAGGTCCTCCTCCTCCCTCCGCCTGGTTCCCCCTCGACCACGTCTCATCACCATGGGGGGTAGAGCCTTCAGCACCTCTGCCCCACAACTCTGGAACTCCCTCCCCTCTGAACTACAGAACATGACCTCTCTTGCACAATTCACTAAACATCTGAAAACTCACCTCTTCCGCAGTGCATTCCAAACCTGACACCCACCTGTAATTTTATTGTTGATTTACTTTTGTCTTTTATTGTTGTGTTTTAAACTATAATTGTGTTTTATGTTTTTATCTGTGTCTGTAAGGCGACCTTGAGTGCCGAGAAAGGCGCCATATAAATAAAATGTATTATTCTTATTTTATTATTAAATTTTGACCCAGCTGATTGTTAATAGTTGTTTTAAAAATGTTTTTAATTTTTTTCACTAATTGGACTTTTTATTCTGAATAGGAATAGGAATAGGGAATAGGAATAGGAATAGGAATAGGAATAGGAATAGGAATAGGTATATAGGGTTTTAGCGAGCGTGGTACCCCCCCGTAACTTTTGAAGGGAAGGTCGTAGACACTTGAAACCACGTCTAACCGCCCCATACCACGGGGCACAGAGTCCAATGGCGTTGTCCGCACCGCTCTAGGACCTTCGGTTCCCGAGCTCCGCCCACTTTCGGGGTACTTTTTCCTTAACTTTGGAACGGAAGGTCGTAGAGACTCGGGGACACCTCCTGAGTGTTCAGCGTGGCCGAATTATGTCTGACGGAGAGTGGTTCCAAGTCTCTACGAGCCACGGTTCGGGAGTTACAGGTCAACCAAGGCTGGGTTCGCGGTAGGTAGGTAGGGTTCGCGGTAGGTAGGTAGGTAGATATAGGGTTTTTGCTGGTCTGTCGCCCCCCAGTAACTTTTGAACGGAAGGTCGTAGAGAGATGAAACCAAACTTTTCCCCCACGACACGGGGGTTAGAAACCGATTGGCGCTGTCCCCACGCCTATCGGACGTACGGTTCCTGAGCTCCGCCCTTTTGGGCTTTTGGGCGTAACTTTTGAACGGAAGGTCGTAGAGACTCGGGGACACTTCCTGCGTGTTCAGCGTGGTCGAATTATGTCTGACGGAGGGCGTTTTCAAGTCTCTACGAGCTACGGTTCGGGAGTTATAAGCGAAAAACCTCTCGACCAATGGGATTCCAGGATGAGGCCGGGCGGAAAATGTTCTGTGTTTTGAGCCAAAATGGTCCCCCCAGAAACCACTTAGGAGCACGTTTTGGACCATTTGGAGTCTACTGGAGGTAACTTTGCGGTGCAAATTTCTGGAGTTGGCGGTACCACTTGCGGGCTTTGCAGCCGGGTTAGGGTTAAGCGAACAGGTGTTCGGATCCTACCCTCCTATCAGAGGGCGGGACCAATGCACGCTCCATACAGTCCCCCCAGAAGCAGGGTCCCAGGAGCACCCCGTCCCAAGAAGGTAAGTGATTAGTGTCCACAGGGGGGAGTGGTTAGGGTTAGGGCCCATCCCCCTGGGGTTAAGTTTAGG
Source organism: Oryzias javanicus (assembly GCA_003999625.1). Lineage (NCBI taxonomy): Eukaryota > Metazoa > Chordata > Actinopteri > Beloniformes > Adrianichthyidae > Oryzias > Oryzias javanicus. The sequence continues at coordinate 27,558,526 of CM012454.1, forward strand.
GGTTAGGTGAAGTATAAGGTCCCCACACGAAGTGGGGGTGCACGGTCCTTGCCCATCCCTGATCCCTGCAGCAGGGTTAGGGTTAGGGTTAGGGTTAGGGTTAGGCGAACAGGTGTTCTGATCCTACCCTCCCATCAGAGGGCGGGACCAATGCACGCTCCATACAGTCCCCCCAGAAGCAGGGTCCCAGGAGCACCCCGTCCCAAGAAGGTAAGTAGAATTATTTTTAAATTATTCCTTATGCTGGGTGAGGGGCTCCTCCTATAATCTAATTTTAATTTTTGTCCACAGGGGGGAGTGATTAGGTTTAGGGCCCAATCCCCTGGGGTTAGGTTAGGGTTAGGAGAACAGGTGTTCTGATCCTACCCTCCTATCAGAGGGCGGGACCAATGCACGCTCCATACATTCCCCCCAGGAGCAGAGTCCCAGGAGCACCCCGTCCCAAGAAGGTGAGTACTTTTTTAATTAGTGTCCACAGGGGGGAGTGGTTAGGGTTAGGGCCCATCCCCCTGGGGTTAAGTTTAGGGGTTCTGTTCACAGGGGGGAGTGGTTAGGGTTAGGGCCCATCCCCCTGGGGTTAGGTTTAGGGGTTCTGGACCGGGTGAGGGTTAGAAGGTCCCCCCCTGGGAGGGATGGTGATCCAGGGAGCCAGGGGCAGGCGCTCATTGAGGCCCTGTGGGGACAGCGTGTCCAGCTTGGCGATCCAGCTCTTCTCAGCCCTCCTCCTCTGGCCCGGCTCCAGTGCGGATTGCATTCCAACACTGAGGCCTGGACCGACTCCCAACCATGGGCCAAAAAGTGCTGGACCAGCACCTGGTGTGTCCTTTGCTTGGTCACAATGTTTTGTTTGTGACCATAGAAGCGCTCATATAAAGTTCTCCCCGTTTCACCCACATACTTTTTGCTGCATTTCTTACAGGTGATTACATATACACAGTTGGAGGAGTGGGGTGATGCTCTAATGGGTAAGTTAAATATTTGTTTTGTTTTCTCATTTTGGATCCAATGTAATTGTTTAAAATAAGGGGTTTTCATTTTTGATTCCAGATTCTCATTAGGGGGGAGTTTTGCCCTCACAAGGTGGTCTTTAAGGTTTTTGTTTTTTCGAAATGCAGCAATAAGTCTGAGGTCCTGTCCCAGGTGAGTATTTATTGTGGATTTGAAATTAGTTTTGATTTTTTGGACTAATTTGACTGTTGATTCCGAATATGTGGTCACGAATGGGATGACAGGTGACATCTGGATGGGTTTGGTTTGCAGATAAGTTTTAAAGACACCTCTAAGGAAGGTCCGGGTGTACCCTCTGCTGGACAGGGCCGAAAAGAGCGTTACTGTCGCCTGCTTGAAGTCCTCCCTCTGCGTGCAGATTCTGTGGAACCTGAGCAGTTGGGACTTCACCAGGCCAGCAAAGGTATGTTTGGGGTGGTAACTTGCTTTGTGTAACAGTGCATGCGTGTCCGTGTCTTTAAAATAAACTTTAGTGTCCAGGATGTTGTGTGTGCTGAATTTAGGTCCTTTAAATGTTGTGGTGTCCAAAAAATTAACAGATTCCTGATTGGTGTCGGATTTTAACTTAATTGAGGGGTTGTGATTATTTAAGGTGTCTATGAAATTTTTAAAATCCTGCTCTGTATAGGTCCAAACCCCCCAGATATCATCCAAATACCTGTAATAATGCAATGGCTTTTTGGAGCATTTTTCCAATGCCTCTGTCTCCCATTCGGCCATAAAAATGTCGGCATATGCCGGAGCGAAGCGTTTCCCCATAGCCGTTCCCTTAATTTGCAAGAAGAAGTTTTCATCGAATTCAAAATCATTTCGGGTCAGATTAATTTCTAATAATTTTAGGATTTCTTCATCAGGTCTGTGGGGGTCATGGAATTGATTAAAAATGTTGTGGACAGCTCTAATTCCCTCCTGGGTGTCAATGTTAGTATATAAGCTGTCCACATCAATGGTGAAGAGAAAGGAATTTTGGGGGACATTCAAATTTTTTATTTTTTCCACAAAATCGTATGTATCTTTAATGTAACTTTTATGTTTATTGGACAGTGGGTTTAAAAAGTAATCGATAAATTCAGCCGACCTATAGGTCTCGCTGCTGCAGTCAGACACTATCGGCCGGCCTGGGGGGATTGAGAATGGAATGCTCCAGGAGGCTGGGTCTTTGTGGATTTTGGGGAGCAGGTAAAATTTTCTGGGCCTTGGTTCTGAACTGCCAATCAAATAGTTGCGTTGTTTTGCATTAATAAATTTTTTATCGTATAGGTTGTGGAATATTTTAGTTATAATTTTAAAGGTTTCGGGGTAAATGGGTTTTTCTAATTGTTTATAATATTTTTCATCCTTTAATTGTCTATACCCTTCCCATAGGTATTTTTCTTTCTCCATGACCACCACGACACTGCCCTTATCAGCCGGCTTCACTATGAGGTCACTGTTATTTTTAAGTTGTTCGAGGGCTAAGTTTTCTTCCTTGGACAGGTTAGTTTTGGTTCCCTGTATTTTAAAGTGATTATCAAAATACTCCAAATCTGTTTTTGTTAATTCCAGGACGCATGCAGGGAGAGACGGTTCCGGGGGGGTCCAGTCAGAAGGAGGAAGGAATGGCTTCTTTTCAGTGGGGCTTGAATTTTTAAAGTAAGCCATCAGTTTTACTCTCCTGTGGTATTTTTGCAGATCAAATCTGCACTGAGGAAGGAGATTGTTTCTGCTCCCTCTAGTGGGGATGAAGGTGAGACCCCTATTTAATAGAGAGAGCTGAGGAGTGGTCAACCTGGGTCTGTTTGTTAATGTCATAACATTCTTAAACCCCTCCTGAAAGAATTGGTTTCTGGGGGGGATTAGTTTAAATGCAGGAGCCAGTGCTGGAGCATGGCAGCTGCTGTGTCACTTGACCAGTGGATGTGGTCCCTCACTGTGGTGAAGTCACACCTTGGCAGGGCAGGTAGAAAGTTAGCTCTGATTGTTATGAACTGATTCATCTTCCTCAGAGTGGATCTTTCTGGCTGTGAGAGCGCAGAAGAATAGTTAATGAGGGGAATGTGGATGCTGGCGTTAGGAAACGCATCCCGAGCTGCACCCAACGCCATCTGAATCTGCCTCAGGTTCCTGCCGTGAGGCTTCTGGTTTCTATTGTTAATACCAAAAGATAAAATTACCTTTGTTGGCCTAACATGACAGGTGACCTTACTCAGAATGGCTGCTGCGTGCCTGAAGGTCGCCCCTGGGAAGCTGTCCACCTGCACATCACCATGCTGGAAAGGAGGGAGGCGTGAAAGGTTAGAGTCCCCAATGATGACCACCTTCTTCCTCACAGACAGACCCCAGTCTGACAATTTGTGCTTGGTCTGCACATGTCTGGTGGGTCTGCATGTGGGGGTCCCAGGGGACCGCTCTTCTGCCCGTCTTCTGTTCTCCTCTCTGCAGGTGGGCGTGGATGGAGGTGAGGAGGGGGCGTCCATGAAAATCGCCCCATTGCTGTCCTCCTGCTGGTCCACCGATGACGGCAAGTCCAGGTAAGAGTCTGCAGGAGTTGGGGGGATGGAGGGTGCTGGCTCCTCCTCCTCTTCTGCAGGCGGGTCAGGTGCAGGCTGCGTCAGGTCCCCGCTCCCTTCCTGGAGCTGTGCTGGAGGCTCATTCTCCACCCTCCTGAGGACAACGAGTGGCTGCAGGGAGGAGGAGAGCCCAGCTGATGCCCCACTGTCAGGTTGGGGTCTTGGGCGTGAGGGAGGGGGGGTGGTCGCATTCAGAAGTCGGAGGGAGACCCTCTCTCCGGGTGCAGGATTGACAACTCCCCTTCTCTGTTGCCTCTGGGGTCTCGGCTGCAGGCCCATTCTCTGCTGCACCGCCACGCTGAGCTGCAGAGGTGCTGTTGAGGCTGGAGATGGGGAGGGGAGTGCTGCAGGGGAGGAGGGTGCTGGAGGGGGGGGTGATGCTGCAGGAGGAGATGACGCTGCAGGGGGGGATGAAGATGCAGAGGAGGATGATGCTGCAGGGGAGGAGGATGTCCCAGAGGAGGATGTCCCAGACGAGGAGGATGAGGATGAAGAATTCCCTGATGAACCCGGAGCAGAGGCAGGAGGAGGAGGAGAAGGAGGGGGAGACGGTGGACCCGGATGCTGGGAGGATTCAGCTGGAGGGCTCCCATTGAAGTCCTCCTCCGATGGTGGGGTGTGGTCCCGATGCTCGAAGGCGGCCTTCAGGAGGTCCTCGGTCTCCACGATGGTGCTCTCCTTCAGCCTTCTCCCGAGATTTTTTCTCGCCCATCTCAGGGCCACCTGAAATGGATCTCGATATTCCGGGCTGGAGAACTCCATCAGCATCCTGACATCCCTCTCAGCTGTGTCCAGATAATGCTCCCTGAGAATAACCATTGCTGTATGTTCCCAGTTACGAGCATTTGCCTGTAATAAAATCTCAGTTGTTTCATTGGGTGAGGCTGGTTTTATTACTGTCATCAGCGCTTGTGTAGCTTTGGCAATGGAAGGGGGCGTGTCCGGTCCCTCAACATTATTATAATGATGGACTGACTTGATGATTTTATGGAGGAGTCGGACTTTGGCAGTGAACTCTGGATCCGTTGACTGGATTCTCTCATTCACATCGGTTCTCCTGTCTCCTCCAGATCCCCAGCCGGTTCGCGCTCCACTCCCGGGTCCGCGCGTGCGCTGGTTCCCAGGTGCGCGCGTCTGCTGGGCTGGTGGAGGTCCGCGCGTGCGCTGGTTCCAAGGCGCGCGCGTCTGCTGGGCTGGTGGAGGTCCGCGCGTGCGCTGGTTCCAAGGCGCGCGCGTCTGCTGGGCTGGTGGAGGTCCGCGCGTGCGCTGGTTCCAAGGCGCGCGCGTCTGCTGGCTGGTGGAGGTCGCGCGTGCGCTGGTTCCAAGGCGGCGCGCGTCTGCTGGGCTGGTGGAGGTCCGCGCGTGCGCTGGTTCCAAGGCGCGCGCTCTGCTGGGCTGGTGGAGGTCCGCGCGTTTGCGCTGGTTCCAAGGGCGCCGCGTCTGCTGGGCTTGGTGGAGGTCCGCGCGCTGTCGCTGGTTCCCAAGGCGCGTCCATCTGCTGGGCTGGTGGAGGTCCGCGCGTGCGCTGGTTCCAAGGCGCGCGCGTCTGCTGGGCTGGTGGAGGTCCCCGTTGACGTGAGAGGGATCGGGGTCCATAATTCTGCCACTGGGACTGAGGTGGGCCTCTCCGATCGGCAGAACGGCCTTGTCCCGTCACGGAGGCGTACGATGGTCCCGCCCCCTGACGCTGCTGCCATTGTTCGGGACGCCGTCCCCATGGCGACCCGCTGGGGGCCCGACGTGGAGCCTCCGGTGCCGCGGCCTGCTGCTGACGCCTCTTTCTCTTTCGTCTCCGGCCGTACCTCACCTCGGTCCAGCCGTCATCTGGCTCCCAGTAGTCCTCTGGCTCCCAGTAGTCATCCCAGTAATAAAAGTCACTGTTCCTGCTCATCGTGATGCGTTCTTTGGTTCTTCAGGCTCGTGCAGAGCAAGCGGAGGCTTTTCTTTATAATTCTACACGGCAAAAAAATTAAACTCTACCTTAAATAAAGAGAAATTGGGTTAGGGTTAGGGTTAGGGTTAGGGTTAGGGTTAAGGGTTAGGGTTAGGGTTAGGGTTAGGTAACTGGAAAGCAGCCCCCCTTCCTTGGAAGTTGGGCGGTGCACGGTCCATCCCTAAGTGGGCCTCATTTCGTCCCCACATGTGAGGAAAGTTTTGGAGGGGCCGCTGTTTTTTCTTTCGCGGTTGGACCAGTATCCAGTCTCCATCCATGTTGTGTGTGTTTTTTTGATTTCGCCTTTGGTATTATATTTTAATAATGTATTTTTTAGTTTTAGGTATAAATATATATGTGTAATTATTTTTTTGTTTTTTGTATTATTTGCTTTTTTTGTCTTTGTATATTTGTACTTTAATAGAAACTAAATGCGTAAACAAAATTATATAGTAACGAAAAACAACCCACAAAGGGCGAAAAAACCACAAAACTAAAATAGAAAGGCTATATATAAAAAAAAGGTTGGCGTGCTGTGGCGGCGACGTTTCGACCTGGATTCAGGTCTTCTTCAGGCCTAATAGCACGCTCTAACAAGTGGAATTCGTTTTCCTGGTTCTCAGAGAGCTGTTTACCCTTCGGAGGCCAGAGTGAGAGTGAGCTCTGCGCAGCCTCTCTCCTTTATATAATGTCTGGGCTCCTCCCCCAGTCCTGTTGGAGTTGTGTGTGTTTTTTCGTCTTTTTGGCTTAGTTAATATTCTTTTCAGTTGTATTTTAAGTTCCTTATCTTTCTACTTTAATTATTTGTATTTATTATGAATTGACGTGTTATGAAATTTATACTTTAATACGTTTATACAGTATTTGACCCCATATTTTCTTTTAAGTAAAATTAAATGAATTGAACCCAGTGTTACCTTACTTTTTAATTATGTATGCTTGTGTGTAATGAAAGAAATTGTATTTATTTATTTATTTATTTAATGGATTTGTTAAAGATTTAATAAGATCTGAGGTTAATTCTTAGTCCAATCAGGTAAGAGTCATATTCAGAATCTGGTTAGGATTAGGATCAGATCTGAAGGGTCTGATTAAGATTAGAGTTAGATTACAGAAGGGGGAAGGTTAAGGTTAGGGTTCAGGTCCAAGGGTCAGGTTAGAATTAGTTTTAACAAAAAATACAGAGTTTGAAGAAAGTAAGTAAATAAAAAACCAACGGGGCAATAACGTATTTGGGCCAAAAATTAGTACTTTTTATTCAAGCCATTTGGTTCTTTTGTGTTTAGACAATATATCCATTGTCTCTCTTTCTTTTTTCTTTCTTTATCCGTCCAAATTGAGTTATGTTGTATTCCAGAAATTCTTAAATTATGCCACCCATGTAAAAGAAAATGACTGACCAAACAAGTGCTCGTTTCCTTTTTATTTAAGATGTTATATTTATGTTGTGCTAGTCTTGTTGAAATTGAATTTTTTGTTTCTCCAATGTATTGAATTTTACAGCTAGCACAAAAAATTACATAAACACAATTAGGAGTTCTTAAAGTAGAGGTTTGGGAAATCTTATAGATTTTTTTATTAACTCTATTTTGAATGTACTGTAGTCTGACAAAGTGGTCTTGCAGGTTTAATTGTTTGTGATTGTTTGTAATGGTTCTAATTTTTGCTTTTACCAAATAATCTCTAAGATTTTTATTCCGTCTATATGCTGATATGATCTCATGTTTTGGTAGTAGTCCCTGATCTGTAATAAACTGTCTAAAATTAGTTTATCTATAGTGTATTGGTTTTACTTCCTGTAGAAAATTACTTATGAAAGGGATTATTTCTTTTTACTTTTTGTTGTTTTGTCTCTGATCTGTAAGGGTTTTAAAACACCGTCTGAGAAAGGATCGGGAGTATCCTCTAGGTCGTAATGCTGAAAATAGCGTTTTAACCGCATCTCTAAAGTCATCATTTTGGGTACAAATACGTTTGAATCTGAGTAATTGGGACTTTATTATCCCCTTGTGCGTGTGTTGTGGGTGAAAACTAGTTTTGAATAATAGAGCATGAGTGTCTGTGTCCTTAAAAAAAACTTTGATCTCCAACTTTCCTGTTTGTGTAAAAGAGTTTCCTTTATAGACAGTTGTGTCTAAAAAATCTATAGATTGGTCATGAGTAGTGTATTTCAAATGAATTGATGGATCGTGTGTGTTTAATATTTTTATGAATGTAAAGAATTCTTCTTTGGAGTTTGTCCATATACCAAAGATATCATCCAGATACCTTAAGTATATGAGGGTTTTATTCTACATTTCTCTAATGCTCTTCCTCCCAATCAGCCATAAAAATATTTGCGTATGAGGGGGCAAATCGTTTCCCCATTGCTGTTCCCTTCACTTGCAGGAAATATTCCCCATTAAATTCAAAGTCATTCCTCTTTAGATTTATTTCTAATAACTTTAGTAGTTCCTCATCTGGTCTTTCGTCATCTGGATATTTAATGAAAATTTCTTTAATTGATGTCATGCCTTTGTCTATGTCTATGTTTGTGTATAAGCTATCAATGTCGATGGTGAAAAAGAATGAATTATGTGGAACGGTCAAATTTTTAATCAAATTTATGAAATGATATGTATCTTTAATGTAGGAATCATGCTTAACCGACAGGGGGTTCAAAAAATAATCCAAATACTCCGCCGTTTGGTACGTTTCGCTCCCACAATCTGCCACAATAGGTCGTCCCGCCGGAACCTTGAACGGTACCGTCCAGTCCTTAGGGTCCTTATGTATTTTAGGGAGGATATAAAATCTTCTCAATCGTGGCTCCACTTCCCCTTTTAAATATCTAAACTGTTTTTCATTTATAAATTTCTTTTCACGTAGTTGGGCCAAAATTGTATGTACCTTATGCACTGTATTTAGGTACATAGGTTCTTTCAGTTGCTTATAATAATTTTTATCATTTAATTGTCTTTTAGCTTCCACTATATATTGATCTCTACTTAATATTACAATAGCACTACCCTTATCAGCTGGTTTGATAATTATATGTTTATTCTGAGATAATTCTTTAAGTGCTCGTTTTTCCTGGACTGATAGATTTGGTTTTTCATTTTTAAGTCTGAAATGTTTATGGAAATCCCTTTGGTCTTTCTTAATTAAAGAAATAAGTTCTGGAGGCAAACGATCATTAGCCGGCGTCCAATCAGAGGTAGGCATAAATTTTTGTTGCTGTTTGTCAATAACCTTTTTATCCGAGAAATATGCTGCCAATTTTAATTTTCGATGATAAGTTTGAATGTCAAATTGGAGTTGTATTGTGTCAAAGCTAGTTTTTGCGATGGCAGGAACAAAAGTTAGTCCTCTTTTCAAAAGGTTGAATTGCGCCTGAGTTAAAGAAAAATTCTCGGCCAAAATCAAAACATTCTGAAGGAAGAGTGGTCCAAGACCTTTTGACCCCTCCTCACAGAGACTCAAGGGGTTGTTAAGTTTAAATGCGAGACCCAGTGGTTGAGCATTGCTCGAGCTGTTACTCGGGTCCAATGCACATCGTCCGGTTCCGTTTCAAAGTCAGCTTCCGAAAGGGTTAGGGTTAGGGTTAGGTTAGGTTAGGGTTAGGGTTAGGGTTAGGGTTAGGGTTAGGGTTAGGTATAATAGTTTTTGCTGGTCTGTCGCCCCAGTAACTTTTGAACGGAAGGTCGTAGAGAGATGAAACCAAACTTTTCCCCACGACACGGGGGTTAGAAACCGATTGGCGCTGTCCCCACGCCTCTCGGACCTACGGTTCCTGAGCTCCGCCCACTTTTGGGGTATTTGGGCAGTAACTTTTACGGCGAAGGTCGGAGACTGGGACTCCGGACTTCCTGCGTGTTCAGCGTGGCCGAATTATGTCTGACGGAGAGCGTTTGCAAGTCTCTACGAGCTACGGTTCGGGAGTTATAAGCGAAAAACCGCTCGACCAATGGGATTCCAGGATGAGGCCTGGCGGAAAATGTTCTAAGTGTTTTGAGCCAAAATGGTCCCCCCAGAAACCACTTAGGAGCACGTTTTGGACCATTTGGAGTCTACTGGGGGTAACTTTTCGGTGCAAATTTTTGAAGT